>JAOSBK010000005.1:3680211-3722948 GCA_027568895.1 Erythroxylum shatona | reverse complement strand
ATATATATGAAAATTAATTGAATTCCACGTCTACTCAACTCTTATGTTGTACCGTGAGTTTAAAATAAAATAAAGAAATATATATTTTTGATAGGAGGTGAACAAAAACAGTGAGGGAGTTTAAAGTTTAAATAGGACCTTCTAAACATTAAAATTCTAGTTGTTTTTACTTTTATATATAATAACTTGGTTACCCTTGCGAGTACTAAGTTTGGAGATGACTATAATTGTAGGACACGATGATTATTGTAACAAGGAGTAGGAGAGTTATTTTCCAAACGTACCTCATGTGACCAGTAGGATTCATCCAAAACAAGTTTTTATATGAAGTCGGAAAACCTTAATTGAACTCCATACTATAATCAATAGATTCCACCCTTGAATTAACACAAAGGCGGCTACTGAGTAAAATTTGCATCCATCTTTTAGTCCTTCGCAGCCAGGTGGATGGATAAATGACATGACAGCCGAAGATGGGACCAGACCAGACTCTTGCAAAAGCAGCTAAGGATGTTAGAGTGAAAATATTCTTTTGATAATAACGACTCCGAATCCAATACACTCCTTACAACTAAGCCAAAATAGGTTCTTAATACACCCACAAATTCGGAAAAAACAGAAAAACAAAATATAAACAAAGACTTCTTCAAGGTGGACAACCTGCAACTCTGGAAGACACGTCAAGTTGACAGTCTCAGAAACTGCAGATTTGCCTACAAGCTTCTTTTTATCACTTCGACTTAGAGAGTGAAGTTTAATAAGATCAAACACTTGCCCATTTCCCATCTGCTTTTCTGCGTTGAAGAGCAGTTCAAGAAAAATCACCCACATGGCTCAGGAGATTGAAAGGTATCTAATGGAGAAGTTCAGCAGTCAACTTCATTCAAAAGAAGATGTTCCTTTGGTTAAAGATTTCAGGAGACTTGAAATCAAACTCAAAGAGAAGATGGGGTCGTCGTCGTCCTCTCCTGACAGACAATCGCTGAGAGAGAATCTCTTCAAAGTCAACGACTGTTTAAATGAATGTCTAGCATTATCAGGTAAGCACGCTCTGATTTCTGCTACACGTCGTGATATCCAAGAAACTTTGAGAACCATGCTTAGATCTTACAATGGAGCACCCAATGGAACTTCTAATGGGAACGTTACTTCACCACCGGAAGCCCCACCCAACCCCTCAGACAAGGGAGGCATTCCTTGTCGGAACTCTCGGCCGTTAGATCCAGATAACGGCCCTGGCGTAGATGAAAAAATACAATACCTTGAGGAATTGTTGATTGGACAAGGAAGTGACGAAAAGTTCAAGGCTATTGGAATCACAGGAGCTATTGGTAGTGAAAATACCAAGCTTTTTAAGAATTTGCTAAACAGGCCGAAAGTGAAGGATCATTTCCTTCCCAGAATTAGATTCTATATACCAAGTTCTGACAAAGATTCTATCTTATTTACCAAAAAAAAAGATTCTATCTTGAGAGGATTGTTGGATGCTCTTGGTGTCAAGAAAGAGATGGTGGAAGCTATCTATGGAAAACATGGTACTGCTGGCCTATGTTGTGCACTTAATGTAAGATTGGTGGGGAAGAGATATCTGATTGTGCTTGACGATGCTCGGGACGCGAATGAGTGGTTTCATGAGTTGAGTTCTTCACTGCCTAAGAAGGGTAAGTATGAGGACCGCCTCGCCTACGGGTTGCCGAAAGGACATGGAGGAACAGTGATTGTTACGAGCAGGGATGAGAAAGTAGCGGAGAGCATGGTTGGTGAGGGAAACGTACACGTTATCGGATCAAACAGCTTTGGGATGAACGCTGCTGATCTGTGTCCGTAGAACAAATTCAAGAAGGGCAAAAGGCTGTTGGGGGAAGCGGAATTGAAGAGGATGATTGTATGGAAATGTGGTGGACAATGGATTGATCCAGGTTTAGTTGACCAGTGGCTTTTCTTGCCTTTGCTGTTGGCCTCCCAAGTGTGATAGTTTTCTTGCTTCAGGTCTTGTGCTTTACATGAAAGACGAGGCTTAAGTCTCTGCTTGTTTATGTTTGCATTTGAGTTGGATAGCTGGGTGTTTACTTCTTTGTTTAACTTTCTAGCTTAAATCTCAGCTTGTTTATGTTTGCATTTGAGTTGGATAATTGGGTGTTTACTTCTTTGTTTCACTTTCTATCTTAATTTATCTCATTCAATTCATAGATTCAAGGCTATAAGCTGTAAAAAAGGTCTTACTGCCAACGTTCTGCTTGCTGAATGGTAACATAGAGAGGATTGGAATAGATTGAATCGGGTAAGAATGTATCTGCAGACTGCTAGCTGGTTATCAGCTCAGGATGGTATTTGTTGAGAAAGGAAATTTAAGGAGAAGAAGATGCCAAACAGAATGGCTGAATAATGATTTTATTCAACACAAGCGTTATCACTGCACAAGGGTCTAAATATATACAGCTACTGAAACTAATCCTGTAACTAATCTCTAACTAATTACATAATTAGTTACACAGAATACAATTAAATCTCTACAGTATTGGTACTTAAAATTGCAGAATTTCCTTTCCATTTAGTTAAGACATAACTTAGCTTTAGCCTCAGAGTCTTCCTTCCCTATGAATTGCTGTATGTGACATTACTATCCTAGCCTTTTGTTACGGGATTACTCTTTCTTGTTATCCGAAAATTAACCAGAATAACAACCGAAAGTAGTTTCCTTCACAACTTGATCTTCTCCATCACTCTTGTGTAAAGAAGTATAAATTATGTTTGCTTAACGAAAATGAAACATCATCAAAGCAAGAGAGTACTGCATCTTTCTGGCATTGCAAATTTGACGTCTTGGAATGAACAAGCAATATATAATAAGGGTTTAAAGAGTGACAGAAATGGATATTTTGAGATGGATTCTGAAGGACTTCTCCAAGTGCACTGCAATTCCAAGCTACTAGTTAAGATGGAAGAGTTTGCTGAGCACGAACGCTGGTAATGCCTTCTTTCCATCCTCTTTGACGGGCCCTACTCTCCCACATTGCACTAAGCTTCTTTTGGGCTTCTAAGGCTCCTGCAGCTCTTTCCCTTGCCTCCTCGCAGGTCTCCATTCCTGCATTGCACTTGTCTGCCTCCTTTTGAAACTGGGATGCCATTTTCTTAGCCTCCAATAGCGCCACATCTGCCCGCCTCTGGCTCTTCAGGGCTTCTGCTTCTTTTAGCTTCACTTCTTCTGATAGCAGATGTGTAAAACTCTTCTCTATCTCCTCGCTTAACTCAGGCTCGTGTTTCATACAGTCTTGAGTAGCAAGAGATGAAGAATGGATGAAAAAAAACAACTGGTAAGGTATAGAAAAAGATTTAGCAGAAGGATGTTCTGCTTGTCAGTCATTACCAACCAATTACACAAGTTATTAAGGCCATGTTCCATGCTACTATGGATGGATTGCAAGGCATTAAGTGGTTTAACTTTAATACTAATAAAAAGGGAAACCGAACAAGATACATCACAGAAACTAACCTAGAAAGGAGACGTTGCTCAATTCTGCAAGAGAACATAGACAAAATATATGTCAGCTTTAGTGACAACTAGGCATGGAAACTTCAATACAATGTCACAGACAAACGCTATCCTCCGGAGAATTAAACAGACTAGCATCATAATCTAAATCTTTTAAGCAGATTCAGATTCATCTACAGATGAATTAGTACGGCAATGTACTTAAAGAATCGATTGAAAAATTCTGTCCTAACTGCCGCTACCAATTCCTCTACAAACCTAAAGACTGATACCCCCGTTGTCACTATATAAGTAATGACCATCCAAATAAAATACATTGAAACAAAGAACCTCATTGGTCCGAGAACCCTCAAAACTACTACTCCTGGAAAGAGTATACATTCTCTGGATTAAACTCAAACCAGTGATACTTGATTCTAAACACATATTCAGATATGCATGTTTGAGCCTGCGATAACTTTCAAAGTAAATAAAACATACCGTTTTCCATCGAAATAAGGGGGTCTGAAGAACAGTCACAGAAACAAGGAGGACAATAAGAAGAAGAAGAGGAAGGAGAAGAAGAAGGGGAGCGAAGGGCGGCTGTAAGAAAATCAGAGATATGCCAGTAGAGAGGTGGGCCGACAATGTATCCAACAATGCACAAACCCATCGTTCCCATCACACTCATCGCTCCCTGCACTGCTTTTTGTTGTCCCCTACGACTCATTATTTCTCAGCTTCTGAGTTGAATGGTTTCTTCAGTTTTTGCAGTGAAGAAGGAAAACGAGAGATACAAGCAAAAAATATTGTCCAAGGTGTGGAATGCCAAGACAGATACCGTATACCCTGAGATTGCACGATTTGAAAGTCTCGTATAATGTTCCCCTGGAAACGGTAGCTTTGCAGAAATATACGTTCTTGATGCCACATAAGGAGCAGTGGTTAGCCATAGCCATTTCTCACGTGCATGTAATGTAATGTACAAATATTTGGTTTTGGAACAATTCAGGGAACCGCAATTTTGTTATATATAATTTTATTATAATTATAATTATAATTATAATATATATATTAATTATTATATAATGATATTTAGGTAATTAGTCACAACGTCACATGTTGACTCTTAGGAATATTTTTTGTAATTTGTAATTATATATATATAAATATATATAGAGTCAAATAAGTCATAGTTTAGACTTCAATACTTATATATATATAGACGAAAACAGAAATTAATTCGCCATCCAAATGATCCAACGGTCTTCTTTTTTTTTTATTCGCCGATATTTCTTCTCTCATCTATCTTATTATATACTCATTAGTAGTCCTATATGTTAGATTATTTTATGTCTCATGTAATTTATTGTATTGAGTCCTATGAAACGCACCCAAGATAATGGTTATTGGGTATTACCGACTGGGTCTTAAATGGGTCACAGACCCTTTTCCTCTCTCTTCTAATTCCAAAGGACATGTCCTTTGGTCATGGTATATAAGTTAGAAAAACTTATGAAACGTATCATTCTGAACCATTGAGGAATTTGCTAACGGAAGAAGATGAGAGGAAATCAATACGATCATTCAAATCAACATCACAACAAACGATATGGATACGGGTACGCAAAACGAATCGATCCTATAATTGTTTTACAATTGGTATCAGAGTCTGATTATTCGTTATTAGGATCTGTCGTATAATGATGCATGATTTACCGACTATGTTTATGTAATTAATGTATGTTATCATGATCCTTTGGTGTTTCTCTTGGACGATTCCCAGATGCAATCTTCTAGCATTGTTTTTGTCTTATATGCAATTAATGTATGCCTATATGCATTTAACGTGCTGGAGATATCATGTTTGTAAAAGCCAAAACAATATCATTCTTGTCTTATACTCCCTCCTATCCAAAATAAAAGTCGTTTTAGAGGAATTTTAATTATTCAAAATAAGTGTCATTCACGATTTTTCATGCATGTTTATAATTTTATTTCTAAAATTACCCTTTAATTTCTCTCACATCCTAATTATATAGATTACATTTTCAAGACAATTCAATACGCAATTAATAAGAGTATATCAAACATTTTACTAACTTTCTTAATAAATATGCATCTCTCTAAAACGATACTTATTTTTAATAAGAGAGAGTATTCAATTATTAAATTTTTAGTTTGATTTAATTTAATAATTTTTATTATTAAAATTTATTTATTTATTAGACAATTTTATTAAATTAATAAATTTTTATAAATTTAAAAAATCAAGAGTCCTCAACTACTAGATCGCCTCACGAATATTATGGTCAAAGTAACATAAAATGTGTGACCAAGCTTTGAGAAGTTGTTCATTAGATTTAGCTGTCACAGCACTAACAACAGTGCTCATAAACACGGCTCATGTGGGGTACTGCCACGTGTCCTTGGTGACGGCATCTCAAAGTTTCGATCATGCTCTCACTCGTCAATCTTCATGGCATGATTTTCACCATCGACGGCCCTGATTTGATCATGAAAATCACTAACGGTCTTCGAGTTCTTGGAATCTCCAAAATCACGCTCCTCTCCTCTCTCCTTTGGGTTCTCTCTTGCTTTGTTCATACGCATTATTGGTGGCTTTGACTTTGTGGAAGACCCTCGGTTGGCTAGAGCTTGATGGGTGTCATTAATGGACTAATTAATACTCCCACCTATTTAAAATAAGAATTATTTTAGAGAGATGCATATTTATTAAGAAAATTAGTGAAATATTTGATATACCTTTATTAATTATATGTTAAATTGCCTTAAAAATGTAATCTATATAATTAGGATGTGAGAGAAATTAAAGGGTAATTTTGAAAATAAAATTATAAATATGCGTGAAAAATCGTGAACGACATTTATTTTCAATAATTAAAATCCCTATAAAACGACTTTTATTTTGGATAAGAGGGAGTTATATTTTAAAATTAAAAATTAAAAATTAAACATATAAAAAAGAAATTTAAATTCTTAAAATTTTAATTGATATTTAGTATATAGTAAAAAATTAAAGAGAATTAAAGAATTTAAAATAAAATTAAAAAACAATACTTTTATTCATAAATATTAGCTTAATTAAAGAAACAACTATTAAATAAAAATCGGTTAATTTATAAAATCACATAATTAATTAATAAATGGACTAATTTTTAATAAATTTACTGGGACTAGCCTCAAGGCGCAGGTGAGTTGGTAAGGGGCTCTCCTGACTTAAGTGAAGTCGCGGGCTCGAATTCTCCTCATATATGCAATCGTTTAAAACTTGAGGCCAGAGTTTTATCTCCCGTAAGAGACCTAACCAGTTCGAGCGGGGATTAGTTTGAGTGTGGATGACTTAAAGTCGTCTTCCCATACCCTCCTAGAATACTTCGTTGGCAACAAAAAAATTAAAATAAACCGAACTAAAAAATTAAACTAATTCAAAAAATTTTAATTATATTCTTTTTATGATAAATAATTAGTTAGTCAAGCTTTAGGAGTATTTACCATGACGAGATCCTATGCCCACTTAAGACAAATGTTGGAAGAATAAAAACATCATGTTCGTGTCATTAGTTAGTTAATTAAGGTTTGGTCTAGAGTTTGCATATGTTGCTTTTTAACATTTGATCATGTTTAATATTATAAGTGATGTGTCGTTTTAAGATTGTTTTTATAATGATATTTTAATAAGTTCGTTATCCTAAATGTATTTCCTTGATTGGAATAATGTATTAAAAAATTAAAGTAAAATTACAATGTATGATTTGACATATGATAAACTTTATTTAGTTCTTTTTGACTAATTTGTAAAATGCCCTAAAAAATATTTAATAATGCTTTATTTACTGTAAAGCATTATTTGTTTCTAAAAAGTATATGATAAAATTTATAAATATGAATTAAATTAAATTCATTATTTTTTAAATTATTAACTTGATAAATGATATATTAATAATATATAATTTACGAATCAATTCAATCAAAATTGTATAGACACAGTCTAATTATAAACGGTCTTATTCTTAACGAATAGAAAAATTATAACTCGATTAAAAAGAAATCCCAAGTAAGCAATAGACAAATTAGCAAACCTAATGTCAATAATAATTAAAAAAAGAAGCATAAACTAAAGGTTTTTGGATAAAATAAAATAATTAGGTTTTTGGATAAAATAAAATAATTGGCCTGATGTGTCTTGCCTGTGAAGTCTTAGCCAATCCATACAAAATACACACTGAGACATAAGGGAGTGAAGAAAACAGTATTGTCTCCCTCCCTCTCTCTCTATCTCTAGAGAGCACACACACACACACAAAACGAACTTTACTTGATGACTTTGGTGATCACACTCACGCGTAAACAGCAACATGATCATAATCTTTTTCAGGAATTTCAACACCCACATATCTCCCTTCCTGTCTTCCATATTCAATTCCTTATCGTCTGAACGAAACTGAACTCTCTGGTTCAGGTTTTTCTGCTGAGTTTAAAAAAACTCAAACCTTTAGAGAGGAAAGTGAGAAAAAAAAAGCAGTCTTTGTACGTTCTACTACATGAAAGTTGTCTTCTTCTTGTGTTGGTGACCTGAAACTACTTGTGATCGCTTCTTCTCCGTTAAGGACCATGTGATGGTGTGAGAAAGCTGCAATCTTTCTGCTTCCTTGTGATCTTCGCAGCCCCAAAAGAGCCTTTGAACTTTTTTTTTTTCAGATTCTGACAAAAACTCACATCGTATCTTGTGCAGTCTCTTGTGTTTTAGCTTACGAACTTCGACTTTTTGTATCCAACTCAACAAATCTTAGAAATCCCAGAAAGCTTATAACTTTGAAGACCCCCCTTGTTCATGGTGTGTGTGTAGGTCAAAAGTTGTTCATTTTGGTGGTGAAATTTGACAGAAGCAGAAAATGCAAGATCCATCAGCAGCGATGTTCCAACCAATGAAGCCTCAGTTCCCAGAACAAGAACAACTCAAGTGTCCACGTTGTGACTCCACAAACACCAAGTTTTGTTACTACAATAACTACAATCTCTCTCAACCTCGTCATTTCTGCAAGAATTGTCGCAGGTACTGGACCAAAGGCGGAGCTTTAAGGAACATCCCGGTCGGTGGTGGCAGTAGGAAGAACACCAAACGCTCCACAAACCAGAAACGCGCCAACCCTGATCAAAATCCTGATCCGGGTCGGGCCAACAGGCGGCTGCCGGAGTCCGTGTCATCGCCATCATCAACAGCACAAACCGAGAGTCAGCAGTTGAGAGGTAAGGACAATTCGGGTTCAGGTCAGGGTGAAGATCTGCCGTTGGTATACGGGTTGGATGGTGATCATGATAGGAAGGTATTGGACATGGGTGGAAGCTTCAGTTCTCTCTTGACATCAAGTGGGCAGTTTGGAAGCATTTTTGATGGGTTGAATCCAAATGGGTTGGGCTTGAAAATGGTTCCATTGGGTGGTTTTGTAGAGGATTTGAATACGGGCTCCAATTCGGACTCGGCTCTCCATCCAGCTCCAGGCGGTGCTAACCATAACAACCGGAGTAGCAACGGCGGCAGCCGTGGTGATGGTGGTAGCAACAATGAGAGTTATTTGCATGGTAGTGAGTGGGGAAATAGTAACGGATGGCCTGATCTAGCTATTTACACTCCAGGGTCTAGCTTCCATTAGAGTACATTGGTGAATCACATTTGCTTCTAATTAGCAGCCTGAATGCTCAATTGTGGATCTTTTGGTCTATGCGTTTTTTGAGTGGTTTTTGTTAGCTTTACATATGAAAAAGGAAGAATTTTATGTATATGGAAAAGCGTTTCTTTTCTAATTTCTAATATATTCACTAATTGGAACAAATTTGTCTTTGTTTAAATTCGGAAATAGCTTCTTTATCAGGCCGGGATAAAATTGCATACTACGGAATCTCTTCAAATCTCATATTTAATCGAAACTTTCACATTGTTGTTGTCGTCTTTCTTTATAAGTTTATATCGTATGACCATTTTTATGTTGGATATAGAGTTTTTTTTGGGTACAAAGGAAAAAACAACCCGAAACTAACTAACGCACTGCCCTACGGTACAACGCGCCTAGTTGGTCCCTCTAGATGAGTTCCTCTAAAGATAGTGGTGGCTCCTGAAGGTAGTGAACTCCTGGTCTGACTCAGTTCGCGAGAGTGGCTAAACGGTTTGCGCATTGGTTTTCCTCATGATGCACATGTCGCACTTATACCTCCCATGCTCGTTGGATGAGCTCATCAAACAAGGATTATCAATAAACTCAATACTGGAAGAAGAAATGATGTTGATGACTTCGAGGAAATTCACTTCGAGAATGACTCATCGGTACCCTAACGCCCAAGCTAAGGAGAGGCCTGAGTAGATTTCCCAGAGTTCAGCAGTTAACGGTGAACCTCAACAAATGTGCTGAAAAAAACCCCGGCACCATTGCTCATTCCTATCCCGGATTAAACCACCCATGGACGCAGCGGTCGAGCGGTGTTTAACCGCTCCGTCCATGTTAAGTATGACCCAGCCTTCGGGCGGTTTTGTCCTCCCAACGAGACTGCCCATGGCGAGGCCCTGCGTTGGGAACACACATTTTTCTACTGCTTGAGCTCTCACAATGCCTTCAACATGCTCCTTAACGGCTCTTTGCCCATCCTCCGGCCACTCAAAGTCATCTTCAAACAGGCTTTTATTTTGCCAATACCAAAGCATCCTGCAGGCTATTCCAAAGAACGTCGCCCATTCTCCGTGCAGTACCTGAGTAGATTGCGAAAGGTTTGAAACTATCCAGTCTGTCACCTCCTGTTGAAAGAATGTTGGACCTATCACCCTAGAGGGGAAATTTCTCCATAAGGCTTGAACCCGCGGGCAGTCCCGGAGGACATGAAGTATAAATTCTACCTGGCTATAGAACGGACAGCTGCTATCCGTTGCGATGTGGCGGACCACTCGTTGTAGGTTAGTCAGGAGCTTGTCCTTGCTCACCAACCAGAGGAACGCCCTGATGCGTTGGGGTCCCGCTCATTTCTAAATGAGATCTCAAAGCCTAGGATGATCTTCCGAATTGCGCTCCTCGATGAGCTCGTATGCGGATATAGTTTTTAATGTAACGAGTTATTAGTTTGGTTGTTCTTTTAGGATAGAATTCTCAAATGATATTTTTTAAATATATATTTAATATTCCATAAATTATTTCAAACAAATAATTATTTTAATGAATTAAAGATTCAAAATTATGTTATGATTTCAATGCAATTAGTAATTACAAGTAATTTTTTCAAAATATAATTTAATTTAATACAATTTAATTAAAAGCTAATACTTTGAATTTAAAACACCCGATTCAAACTTAATTTGAAAATTTGAAAACTTGAAAAAATTCATATCCTAACCCGACCCAAGACTGCTAGATCCTTTGCAACGGGAATGGCATTCTTAAGTACATCTAGTCTTGTCAATGCGAGAGATTAGGGATTGGGATAAGAGTGGATTGGGTTTGACATTTTGTTGGTTTCTCAGTAGTTTGCTTAGTAGACATTATGTAGGGGTAAGGTTATGTATTGTCGGACTTTTCCAGACTTTGTGATTCATTGAGATTTTAATTGTATGTTGACGACGACGACAACTACGACGAGTCTAAAACAATTTAATTATCAAAATAAGTTTACTTGATTAGTTGTGTCATTTTACATACATATGTTTATTTGATATATGGTGACATTCAAATGATTATATTTTAGACAATTTAATATATTCAAATGCTTGTTAGTGTAATATTGTATAGTATTTTATAATTTGGAATCCTTTTTTATTTTGTTTACTTGATATTGGTTTTTCATATGTTATGAAGAATTCAAAACCAAGCGTTCAGTTATCCTTTACTATAATGGTGGTTTTTTTTATTGGTATAATTTATAATAATTATTTTTTATACAACAACAACAATTTAGTGAAAGTCTTGATAATACACAGAATTTGGAGATGTTAAGTAATATGCAACATTACTCATAATTAGTAGAGATGTTGTTTTCGATAGATCCACATAAAAAATAAATATGCATATTAAAATAAAATAGGCATAAAAATAATAAAAATAAATACATATAAATAAAAATATAAGATAAATAATATACATAAAACAAGATAAAGACTAAAAATATAAATACAAAGTGAATAAATACATAAATAAATCAAATAGGTCATTACAAGAAAATATTTAGGTAAGATCTAACCTTTTTAGGTAAGAACATTTATCCATATCCGAACACGTCAAAATTTTCTATTGAAGATCATAATTTTGGCAAGTTCGAATAGAGCCATCTAATTTTTTTTTGGGATGAATATCTCCTAAATCATAATTCACTTAATGAGACAAAGACTTAAAATTAAACAATATTGACAAGTACAATTATATCTACATTTCACATCAATTATCTTTTTAAATCACTAAAAAAATTACAATTTTTCTTATCGGGGCAGAACTTGTAATTTTTGAAGAGAATAGATCTTTTGTTTCAGTTAATTAATTCCTACCATATTTTACTAAATCTTATCAACATATTTAGGTGGAGTCCATACAAATGTGTAGACAAAAATAAGTACACAGGGTTAAGAGATTGCTCCAACCCTTTTTTGAAAGGGGAGCTTACTTTCTTTTCTTGGGTAAAATAGGGGCATTGATGTGTCAAGTTTAGCATGTTGTTGGTGTCAAAGTGTCCTAATTTGGCTAAGGTTAGTGGAAATGATAGTAAGTGGTAGGCACTAGGCTTTGGAAATTAGTCTATATTCTGTTTAGTTGATGTGATAAATTGGTGACTAAATGACCACAAATTGCTCTCTTCTTTCTTGCTGGTTGGGCCATACACTATCATTATGCTCTAAGTGGACCACTCTTCTTCTCATTTACAGAAATTTCATCACCAACCTTTCACATGCTGTGGGGTCTGCTGCTGAAACTTGATTTCACAAACTGAGAGTGTGTCTCTAAGTGGTTTGTGAAATCACTAATGTGGGTCCACATTTGAGCGATCAGTGGTCCTGATTAAGTTTGGCAAGTGAATGGATGGATGTGATTAAAGATCAAGCTATCCCACCTCATTGGCCATACTGTGTAACAATCATGACTGGTCCTGAATCCTAATTGAACTAATTATAGCAACTAAGGTGTTTAATAGAATGTCTATAATTAGATACATACTCCATAGCTGAGAGCCACAGAACTTTAATGCCAAGAAAAGCCCCAATTCAGGCTTGCAAATTGACAAATGCTTGAAACCTACCAGATTTGAATTTTGGGTAGGGATCTATGACTTTGCTTTCTTTCTTCCAACAATTAGTATGGTCTACATCATATGGGATTTATGTGCTAATCTGACTCAACATGTCTATTGACCAAGTTGTAGTGACACATCTTGTACTTTTATGGCTGCAATGTTATCTTGAACATGTAGATGTCAAATGCTTAATAGTGTGTTCCAATAAGCATACTCGGAAAAAAAATTATTAAGTTCGAACTCGAATCCGAATTTAACAGATTATTCTAGTTCATCAAATTGTAGAATTGGTTAGCTGAGACTGAAATAAGATTGAGATAATTGTTTTAGTGCACATCATAAAAGCTGAATCCAATGAAATCCCTTTTCAGAAAAACAATACTAATTGGATTTGAATGGACTAATCTTATATGTTTTTCTTCGCTTCAAAGATTTATGTCCATTCCCTTTTCTCTGTTACAATTTAAGGAAACAATTTCAGAGAAGGTCGTGGTGACTAAATCAATAGTCCAAAGCTGAGGTTCTATTTTTGGCTAGTAGTGGACTATAACTTCAGAGCTTTGCTTTACGTTGAAGTATCTTCATCCTAGCTCTGAATTGTCCATTCAAGTTGGTCTCTGCACTATTTTGTCTGGTTGGTTAGGGAAGTTTCCTGGAACTTTCAGCTTTAGATGCATGCCATTTGAGGACTCTTAACATTTTCTAGCAATGTTTTACTTTGATTTCCAAACTAAGCATGACAAAAAAGTCTGAACTCGAACTTTAAGAGGCCTGAGCTCCATCGCGATCCCTATTCCAAACCCAGAAGCTAAATCAAGCGCTTAGCTCATGTGAGGATGCTGATGACCTCTCTGGATTTAGATTAGTGGATGTCTTAGGTAAATAAGAATAAAGGGTGGAATAAAGTGAGAGGATACAAGCACATCGTGTTTAAACTAATGCCTATAAACTAAAACATCACACAGTTTGACCACCTTAGGTGAAATCTGCATAACACATAGGGATGGCATGTGAAGGTATTGTATTCCACATTGCGGACTGCAGGCATGTCAGAATCAGAATCATAAAAGCTGTGGAGTATGGAAAACCAGTCAGCACGAACTCCACAATACTCATAAAGGGTTATTCTTTTAGGTTCTTACAAAACCAGGAAAGAAGACAGGTCCAACAACTTTCCAGGAAGGAGCTTTTCAAGTGTACATGTCAATGTCTGTACTCTGCCATACCATTCTGATCAGTCTATACTTTGAATTCCCACTTATAGAACCTCCTTCTTTGGTGTAAAACAAGAGAAAATAGGAAAAATTCTTTAGCAGAGCACCTGGCTTACTGTAACTCTCATTGGGAAGTCAGACATCAATTCTAACATAAATGTTAACTTTATAGTGCAACTTACAACTTTTCGTGCTAAAACAAATCCAATGTATAGTGTACGCAAGTGTGAAACATATTTCAGAACGGAGAAAGGTGCATAGAAATTTTAATTTACAACAAATGCAAATCTGTAAAATCTGAGTTTCCCCCTGAGAATATGGAGCCACTAACAAGGCATCTGTCTCGTAAAACCTATGAATGATACTGGAAAAATCAAAGCAGTTACATGGTCACAGTACGGGCCTTGTACATGCAAATATATGCCATATGCCAATCACCTGAAATTAGAACACGTTCAGAGTCATCAACAGAAGAATTATATAATCTAATAAAGACTTTGACAGCTTGCAACAATGCAAGGGTGAAATATAGCTTCATTTTTAACTATGAACAGCTTACCTCCTCCAGAGAGTCTAGAAATATCTTCCTCTCGTTGTGGTATTGGATTATCATCATCATACTCGATCCATTTTCCTGTAAGGAAAAAGAAAGATGTTTACAGTTTAAAGCTGAATATCAGGACAATCAATTACTGAAGAGCTGGCTCAGAAAACCGACCACTTTCTTGTTTGACCCAAGCAACATAATGCCCTGAATCAGCACTCCTCCCCTTATGAGTCAGCACAGCAACCAATTCGTATACTCCAGTTAAATGTAATTCTTTATCTGATGGAACACCTGAACGCAGAGGTGTTACATAGGTAGCAGAACTTCAGAAAATAAAGTTTACAACAAAAAGTCTTGAAACCAGAAAAATCCAGGCAGCATTGGAGAAATGAAGGATAAGATAATTCATAATGAAGTGTCTTAAGGAACTGCACTATCAAAATATCCTATCCAATCCATGTAAGCGTCACGATCAGTAAAGTGCCTCAGAGGCACAAGGTATTTTGCAAAGACCAGAAGCAAAGCCACTATCTATTGCCACATGTCTATCATAGGATCTTATATAACTGTTAGACCATACTGACCAACAATACAGAGCTCAACTAAGGGAAAATTTTGAAAGAATTTACCTTTCTCTGAGGTACCCTTTGATTCTCCAATTCCACTGGATGATCCCTGTAAACAGTATGTATACAAGAAAGACACGTCAGAATATTCACATAATCTTTGACTCACAACATCAATATATGTGTCGGAAAAGCTCAACTATAGGCCCAACCTCTGCATCAGTCATCTTGACATCATTGATCTGTGAACCAGAGTTCTTCTCGTTGGTTTTTAAACCAAGCTTTTTACCCTCCTCATTTCTTAAGATCTGAGAGTTAAGTATGCATGAAACTGCTTTATACCCGTGAATAACAAAACTACAAGTGCATAATACCAAAGCAAAACTACAAATCAATGGGTTCCCTATACCTGACGTGGAGCATCCAATTTTTTGCGAAGATCATCAGAACAAAAATCATAGACATCCAATTCCAAAGGGTAATCCACTTTCTGAAAGAAACAAGTTGCTTGATACTCATATACTAGGCATTTGTGCAAGATTTAATTGATCTGTTACTAATTTTTTGCAATAAACCTTAAACCAATGGCTTACAACACAAAGAGATCTGCATTTACCCGCAAAATTTTAGCCTTCTGATTTGTCTCTCTCTTCCAGAAGAAACGAACAAACTGAATCGTCACGTACCTTGTAAATTAAATATAGACAGTAAGAAATTATCATCTTTCATCAATAAATTTTACAAGTAATTTGAGATTTAAGAGAAGAAAGAGAAAAGCAAAACAAAATGAGAGAGAACCATGATGTCAAACAGCAGATTATAGCATGTTAAATATTTCATTAGTGAGAGACAAAATTGGAGGTTGACATATTCTCTCCTGTCAATCACTGGAAGTAGGATGAAGACAAAATGTTAGAGAAAAAGGCCTTTACATACCTTGGCAAAGCACTGATACGAGACTCTTTCAAATAAATTGCACTACGTCCCAAGGAAGGAGAAACCTTCTCCAATTCAGATTTAAGACCCTATGATGTATATAAGTCAGTAAAACATATAATACACTTTGATTAGAGATATTAAAGAGTAATAGCAACAAATCAATTTCATGATAGATTAGTATGCGATCATAAATCCTATATAGTCGCATAACAAGTAATAAAGCAATAGCAGAATCGGTGGTGAATTCCTTTCTAAGAGGAAAATCAGAATTTAAATAACAAAATAACCACTAAACTCAGTAGCTCTAGACAAAAGTCTGCAATAACTTCATGACAATTCACCTCCAAATGGCAGCAAGCAGCTAGATTCAATTAGGCACATTTGCATGATTAGAATAGGTTAAGGTAAGTTAACTTTAGTAGGTTTATTTCTCAGACAAAAAATAAATTGTGTCTTAATGATAGATAAGCATTGACTAGCTAGCAAAACTCACATGTTTTAGTCCTTCATGCAAATGGTTAACCTCTTGAGAAATGTGGCATTTAAGTGAATAAGTTGATTCTGTCTCCGAACTTTCTTCACCACTTTCTTGGCAGTGTAGTCTAACACCAAGCACCGAAAACATATAACTATGTCAAATTTCTTGGGCCTTTCTTAGCTGAAAAGCATCCACACTCAATTAAAATAATCAAGATAATAGAAGATGTAACAAAATGTTCCAGGTAGAAACTGGAGATAAGTTAGCGATGCACATACCTGCTCATGAGTTCAATGCCAAAAAGTGCCTTCACAGCATCTGGATTTTCACTGCAAGTTAAAAATTATGAAGTAATAGAGTTAACTTAGATGAATAGCGCGATCAAAACCAGCTGCACCAGACATTATTCAACAATAGAGCTATTATCCATGTAATTTTCCAAAGTTCATCAATGAAAATAGGAAATAGAGCTAATGGTTTTTTATTATAGCACAAACAATACAGGACGTTTAAATGAGCCAAATTCCACAAAGATGCCAATAGTTTATGCCACAAACAATACCAAACTACCTTGGGCTAGGTGATGTTAGAGACTGCGAAAGTGTGTATAAAAGCTGTGTCCAACATTCTTCAGCATCCTGCTCCACATTTTGACACATAGAAGTCAATGGGAGAAAAGGTGTAGATCAATAAGTTGCAGAAAATATGTGGATGTTTGAAGAACCTGCTGCATGAAGACACCATTGTGCAACTGACCGAATTGTGGATACTTTTTGCGCAAAACCTGAAAATAAAACATGATAAATAAATGTTTTATGTCTGTTCCTTGTTTGCGAGCACATAAACCAAAATATAACAATTGCCTTCAATATGAAGTTTAAGACAGGTTACACAGGAAACAACAGTTTTGTTGTTATTTCTTGGCCAAAAGTTCCCGAATTATGAAATACTGCCACAAAAAATCAAGGAAACCTTTTAACACTATTTGTAATCAAGAGAACTGTTAAACAATATTATGGATCTGCAAATGGAATGCTGAATGAATGTGTCAATAAGTAAAAAAACACCACAAAGTGCATTTCACTTATCTCCCCAAAAGCATGCTTTTTACTAAGAAGATAGATCTTGTACCCCAAAAAGAAAGATAATCTGGCCAAGAGGTTCTAAAAAAACTTTCTTCTATTTACATATGGCATTCCTAAGAGCCTCTTGCAACAGCAAACATAAGGCAATGCTTTGTTTAAGAAAAGAGAGAAAGAGACCATCCAAAACTGCATAGGTGCCACTGGCTTGACACTTTTGTCAAGCTCGTTAAATAGTTCTCGAGTTGCAGCCGTCAACATATGAGATGTCTGATCCAAATCATTCCTTCTATCGGATGGATACCTAAACAAAGCGGATTGGAGATAAGAGAATTAATGAACTTTTTCATGGAAGAGTAAATGGCTATTCAGAAAGAAAGAGATCTTACTTAAGTAAAGCAGACTTCAACTCTGGAACAGAATGCAGGCATTGTATTGTAGAATTCATGTAGCAGGTGTTACCAAGATTAAAAAGACCAGAACTATGACCCTGGGAGTGTAAACAAGTACAGCAGTGAGTATAGAGATCAGCAACAAACTATATAATTAACATAAATCATCTACAGGTTACTTTTAGCTCTGGGACACAAAACTACCACTTAAACTATGAGTTGTCAATCTCATATCTTAGCAGTGCATTGACTGCAAAATTGTACAATCTGAATTTACAAAAAAGTATCAGATGTTAGTAAAGAGACTCACTATAGCAACTACTTGTTCTTCTTCTGGGAGATCTTCCATGAAGACAGGACCCTTCTCTGGGGCCTTCACAATCTCATCAGCAGTTCCCATCATCATAAATCTTTGCCCCTAAAAGATCATTCGGGAATATATTCGATATCGATGTTCTAACATTTAGAAAATGCAATGCAACAATACCATATAGAAAAGATCATGTACCTGCTTTACTCCTATTGTTGACCAATCATCATCATCCTTCATCGTGTAAGAATAAACATAAGAATGAATCATATTCAAACTCTTGAAACAGAGAAACAAAATACTATAGAGGTACCAGAAACCAAGTTGAATAAAGTTAGCTAATAATTAACCATCACACTGATAGAGCCAAGAAAAAAATCATCTTATCACCTTTAATAAGCCACCCTTAACCATAATCTTCTGCCTCTCAGGAGGCACCCCAGTCAAGTCGTACAATTGGCACTTGAAAACATAAGGCGGCAGGCTTGTGTCAATTTCAACCTTCGGGAAAACTTCTTTTTGCCATTTTACACTCACTGCAATATGATAGTATAAGAGTAATTTCCAACATTAAATATAAAAAATTGCACATTAATGTCATACTGGATTCCTAGCAAGTTGTAAATTAAAGAAGAAGGAACAGAAACATTGATGTTAAGTATCAAAAAAAAAAAAATCCAACTTTTTTTGTTATTCTACTCAGATTCAGGACGAAGTCTGAAAATTCCTACAGCATTTATATAAGGTTCATGATTCAAGAGGGACAGCATAAGCTGTTAAAGCACACAACGACAAATCAGCAACGCCATTAAATAGTCTATTTCTTTAAAAAAATATATAGCAATAGCAAATCTGCAACATTTAAAAAAACACAAGATGCATGTAGAAATTTCGCCAAACACCAAAACACTTCCAACACAAACAAGAAACAACATAAGTGAACTATTTCAATCGTCAAAATCCATAGCCACCTAACAGAACTCCATAATCACCTATGACCCAGTTCGAGAAACGCAAAAACAAGCCCTAAAGATCCAAAATTTCGTAGCTACATTAACCTATAACTGCCCCACGTTAACATATAACTGCCACAAATCACCCCCGCCATCCCACCAAAAGAAAATAAACTTTTATCAATAACGAGTTAATCAGAAGAGCAAGATCACCTGTAAGCATGACTGATTGGTTCTCAAAAGATCGATAGCGAGAAAAAGGTTTCGCCTTTATGCTTTGCTTGAAGAAATCGAACTAAGCTCTGAAGCTCTCCGATGGATTCTGATTTCTAATTTTATACACAAAAAAAGGAAGTCCGGGTACGGATCCGGTCCGGATCTTACCGCGTATACTTCCAAAGGTTTCTTAAAATGAGGTAAATTATAATTTTAAAAACATCAAAATTGAAATAAAAATTATCATATTAAAAATTTAAGTTAGGAAGTTTGGTAATAAAGTGAAGTTTGAATTATTTAACAATAAAAAAATAAAAATAAATAAATAAAATTGACACATTAAATAATTATGTAAATAAAATTATAATAAAAATTAAATATAAATTAAATAATATTTTTAAGCTTATTTAATTTTTTCAATTTTTATGTATTTCATTTATATTCCTCAACTTATTTATCAAATTTTAATTAACAACTTCTTTATAAAAATTACAAACATTGACGAGTGGATATGGAATGCTTGACTTAGCTTTTTTAATCAAAATTGTTCCACATGTACACATTTTTAGATTAAAATATAATTTAATAAATTATATAAAATCTACTTTTTGAGAAATTAAAAAAGTTTATCTTTAAAATAAAAATGAGTAGATTTATTGGATTAATAAAAACCTTTTTAATATAATTAATTATTTCCTTTAAATTTAAAATATAAATGTATAAATATAATATAATTTCTTTTTACAAACATATAGCATAATATAATTTCCATAATTATTTGTATATATATGATTTAATTTTATGATAGAAATTTTAATAATTTATATATTATCACTAATTTTATTATATAACTTAATTTAATTTAGAATTATAAAATTTTCATTTTTAAAAGAGGTTATACAGAAATTTTGTTTATAAATATTTATTACATAGTTTAATTGAATTAATTGAAATATTAATTTAATTTGTTTTTAATAAAAAATAGAAAGAACAAAATAATCCTTCTCCAACAAAATTTTGATTCCCTACTCTCTCTCCATCAATCCCAATTCTCTTCTTTCAATCCCTAAACAAAATTGCACAATCAAAATCATTACTTTCGCATTACCAATGTACGGAGGCTCGTCCAAGCTAGGTGGTCGGGGCGGCGGCGGCGGAGCGGGGAGGGGGACCGGCCCCGGCGGCGGCAACAAACGCCTTCCCTCATCATCCTTCCCTCTGCCGCCGCCCCATCGACCCTCCTCAACCACCTCCCGCCTGTCCCTCGGTTCGAAGCGCTCCGCCGTAGGTGCTAGTTCTACGGCGGCCACGGAGGAGACGTTTTCTCTCATGCCCGGAAAAATCGCGTTTGGGATGATTATAAGGTTGGCGCCGGGTCTTGTGGAGGAAATCAGAAGGGTTGAAGGTCAGGGTGGCACTGCTAGAATTAAGTTTGATTCTGTTCCTACTAATCCAACTGGAAATGTGAGTAAATTGGTGGCTTAATGAGTTTAATGCTTGTTTTTAGACTTGGGGTTACTTCAGGTTTATTCATATTTGATGGAATAGTCATGTAAAGTTGTGAACTTGATGCTTACTTGTTTTTGGTTTTGTATATTCTATTGGTGTGATATTTATTCTTTTGGTTTGATGGTTGCTTTGTGCAACTCAAGGCTGTATTGAATTGGTAAAGCTTGCTTTTGTAATATCTCACTTGGATTTCGAATCTTGGATTTTGCTATATGCTTTTTGCAATTCAATGGTCACCAGACTCCGTAGAGGATACACATACTGGGAATGGGTTACTTCAGAATTCAAGGTTTATTCATATTTGATGGAATAATCACGTAAAGTTGTCAATGCTTACTTGTTTTTGGTTTTGTATATTCTGTTGGTGTGCTATGTATCGGTTTGGTTTGATGGCTACTTTGTGCAATTCACTGCTGTATTGAATTGGTAAAGTTTGCTTCTGCAATATCTCACTTAGACTTCGAATCTTGGATTTTGCTCTATGCTTTTTGCAATTCAATGCTCACCAGACTCCATACAGGATACACATACTCATAATCCAACCCTAGAGCTAGTAGATGAGGATGTTCCTGCATCATCATACACCTTACTTCTACCTCCTTGCCATCAGGATAGACCAAAACTGTGGCTTTTAATGTGCTTGCTATATTTTGTGACCAATGACACATAGTCTCTGAAAACTGGAAGAAGAGTTGGCTGTGATTGTGCAAGATGATGAAGGTTTATCTTGATGTTAATGGAATTGGATGCCTAGCAGAATGATTTTAGAACAAATGTAAATTTGGGCGGTTGACATTGTGTCAGGTTATTGATGTGGGTGGAAAAGAGTTCAGATTTACGTGGTCGACAGAAGTTGGTGGCCTCTGTGACATATATGAAGAACGTCAAAGTGGTAAAAATGGTAATGGTGTACTTGTTGAATCTGGGGGTGCCTGGCGCAAGGTGAATGTGCAGCGCATCTTGGATGAATCAACTACGAACCATGTTAAGATGCTTTCAGAGGAAGCTGAACGGAAGTCTAAATCCCGCAAGTACGTCACATGTTGTTGACATGTTTACTTTTTGAATCTCACTGCTTGTATTCATTTACTATATATATGATGTAGGACGAGTAGAGGAGAGGACAGGACTAATGGCCATTGAAAATCGGAATATGGATTCGTTTTCTGGAAGCGTAATTCTTAGGATACATAAAACTAATAGCCTCACACCTATAATATAGCCTACTTTCTCTATATTCTAATTTGATGGAAACTGTAACTATGAACTGTTTTTCTTGAGCTTGAACTCTTAACATAATTAACATGATTAAGAACTCTTAACATGTCTAAACTTCTAAACATAAGAAGAGGAAAATGAATGTGTCGTGAATAGTAAAGTTTTGATACCCTATTAGGTAAGCATAGGCATCAAATGCATTTAATCTGTTTACTATGTTTCTTCTTATGCAATTGTACTTTTTATTTCTCATGATGACAGGGCCATTGTTTTGGACCATGGGAACCCATCTAAGAGTCAGATAAAGGCAATGGTAGCTGCTGAGAGTAAGTTCTTGGCCTACATTCAGTATCTTCTTTGTTCACTCTGTGTTGTCCTGGAAATGCACAACCCGCAATTATACCTGTTTTTCCTTTCACTAAACTGTATTAAGATCTTTGATTTTACTTGTTTAATATTTGTGTCTAGCTAATTCATGGAGGCATTCTAAGAACAAGAAAGAGCCGCCATTTAAAAAGCGGAAAGTTGATCCACCTCAAGGTAACTGGCATTTAACCAAATTAAAAGTTATCAGATCTTCAAAGTTTTTGTGGCAGATGATTGAGAATCTTGTATTTACTAGAGTATATTAACATTTTTCTCTCTTTTCGAAATGTAAGTTAATTCTGCGTTGCATTTTTTATGGATATTTCTTTATTCATGCACAACTTGCTGTAGGAGGTCCGCCTAAGTCTGCCGTTAGACCTGGATCAATTTCAAATGTTAATGCAAAGCATAGACGCTCACCTTCACCTCTATCTGCACCTGAGCAATCTGGTCATCCGCCATCCCCTTTTGTAGCTGCAGCTGCAAGTAAGATTCATGTGAGCACAGAAGAGATCGCACCAACCCCAGTGAAAAGCAAAGAGAATGCTACGATCTCAGAGAAAGAGACCACGACTAAGGGTACTAATTCCATTCAGGGGACCTTGTTGCACAAAGGTAGCCTTGGAACTAAGCCAATGGATTTGCAAAGTACGCTAACCACTCTACTGACAGAGAATCCTAAAGGTTTGAGCTTGAAGGTATGATGAATTCTTCTATCAAAAGCCCTTGTCCAGTCTTGGGTTCATTGTTTGCTGCAGTTTAAATTTTCTCATGTTTTATTTAGTCATTTAAATTATTGCTCTTTTCTTTCTTTAGCTTTGTTTTATACTATTCTACCTTAACTAAAGGTATCCTAATGGAAATTGTAGGCTTTGGAGAAGGCTGTTGGGGATGTAATTCCGAACTCTGCAAAGAAGATTGAACCTATTATCAAAAAGGTCGGTGAACGGCTTTCGGTGCTTCTGATTTTAGGATAGTATGCCATCTTAAATCTTTTTGTGTAATCTTGACCATCAGATCGCGACTTTCCAAGCTCCAGGAAGATATATCTTGAAGCCTGGAGTGGAGTTGGACAGCTTCAAAAAGCCTTCATCTGATAGTGGAAGGTATCAACACTTCTAATTTGAATTAGTATTAACAGAAGTTGGCAATTATCGATTTCCTTTTCTCAACAGTAATTTGAACCTTAGCTATTTGACATTAAAGTATGAGAATAGGTTTTAGTGATATTTGACAAAAGCAATTACTATCACGTAAAGCTCAATCAGGTAATGATATCGTTAAAGTAATTATATGGACCTTTGTAAAAGCTAGTCAAAAGAAATTTCATATTCTCCCAAAAAAGCTCCTTAGTACGTTTGAAGCGCATTGCTCTAGATATTTAAATATGTATCTGTTGTAGATTTCTGAAGTTGTTTATTCATATTTTTAGTTCTCCTGAGGACATCCGTCAGCAGAAACATGCTGCTGAAGTCAATTATGGCCAAAAAAGTGCTGCAGAAACAAGTGTTGCTGAAAAAGTGCCTGCTGTTGGATTAGAGGAACCTACTCAGTTGAACTCTATACTTGAAGAATCATCAAATACAACAGGAAAACTTGATGTGAAGCATCAATCACTTGATTTGTTTGGTGAGAAGAAGACATCTGACAATAGTGAGGGGCAAGCTGGCACCTCTAGTGAGAGCGGGAGTGACAGTGATAGTGAAAGTGACAGCAGTGACAGTGGCACTCACAGTAGGAGCAGGAGTGGGAGCAGAAGCCCAGTTGAAAGTGCAAGTGGGAGTAGTAGTGACAGTGAGAGTGATGCTTCTTCAAACAGTAAGGAGGTTTCTGATGAGGAGGTCGATATTATGACAAGTCACGATGACAAAGAACCTCAGAATAAATTGCAGGCCTCTGAACCAAGACACTCAGTCTCACCTAATCCATGGAGTTCCGAACATAATAGGATCAATGAGAAACAAGGTGATGATTTATCTGATGCAGTTGATATAGAGGACCATGGATCTGCTGCAATTGATATTGAGGGTCACGACTCTGATGCTATTGACATTGAGAAAGACTCTGGTGATGATGAAAGTCTTTTTAAAGTGAATGCAAAGGATGGTCTCCTCTCTAGTAAAACAAGTGAAAAGCAGTTAGAGGAAGTGAAATCCCTTTCTTCTGATCATGATATGGTCCTTGAGCGCCAAAATTTCATAGGAAATTTATTTGATGATAATGAAGATTTGGATAAGGACAGCTTAAGACCCGAGATGTCAGACAGTTCTGAGAAGACACCCAAAAAAGGCTCAGATAAGAAGAAATCAGGTGCAAAATCTGAACGTGCAAAAAGATTAAAAGCTGAAAGATTGTCTCAACAGCCTGTTTCTGCGGGTGGGGATACCGAATTCTCAAGGAGCCCTCAAAGTATGCACATTGATGAGTTTCACAAGGGCCCTAATATTCAAGGGATAAATAGACCTGATAGAGAGACAGTTTCTGATTTTGGCTCACAAAAGGTTCATAGCCAGCCACATTCAGTACGAAGATCTTCGGAACAAGGCATGCGGGCTAAAGCTCTTGATAGAGTCGGGCCTGTCAAACATGCTGAGAATTCAGCATATGGGCGTAAGCTCCCAGAAAAGGATTTTCATGTGCATGAAAGTTTTCCCTTTCAAAGAGAGAAAGCTTCTAAGGACATTCAAAATGAGGATAGCATCAAGGACAAAAAGGTGCAAAGGAATCCGAAGGAAGGTGGTGCTGGAGGCAGACATTCAGCTCCATCTGATTCCCGTTACAGGAAAATGAGTGAGAATCTTGGGAAGGCCAAAGATTCTGGTCAAGTTTTAAAGTCGCATGCAGGATCCTCACCAAAGGATAACAACAGAGCAGATATGGACAAGAACCCTGTGGTCAGTGGAAAAGGACTCCAACGAGAGCTTTCAGACTTAGAGCTAGGCGAACTACGTGAACTATTACCCGAGGAAACACCAGTTAAAAAACAGTTTGAAAAGAAGGGTTCCTTTAAGCAGGCAGAGAATAGAACAAGTACTTCAGACCATTGTAACTTGGACTCAAGTAAGGGAAAATCAGTTGGAAAGGCAACATTGGACTTGGGAAAGACTTCTTTGCCCAATACAAATAATGGGGTCAAGAGGACTCCAGAACATCATTTTGAAGATTCATTTAGATCTCAATATAAGGTTGTGCAGTCTCAGCCACAATCGTTTTCAAGAGTAGAAAACCTTGAGGTTGGATCGCAATCATCCAAGTTGGCAGACACAAATAATAGATCGAGAAATAGTGAATCTGGGGTAAAACTGGGAAATGGTGTGGAACGTAATGCAGATAAGAAAGCCTCTATTAGTGGATTACAGATGCATGACTCTAAGCATGCATCACTTTCCCAGCCAGTGAAAGAGAGTAAAACACAAACATCCAGTGCAATGGCTGAGCTGTTAGATGGAAAAAGAAGTAAAATTATCTCAGAGGGGAAAAGTAATGCTCGAAAGAGAAGGGAATCTTCTTCAGAAGAAGATAGCTCGTCCTATTTAAAATATGAAAAGGATGCACCGGATGTCAAGGGACCTATTAAGGATTTCTCACAGTAAGTATCGTTTATTTTCTTCAACACATTCTTTCCCAGATATTTACTATTTTGTTATAACATGATTCATATGGTCCTCGATCGTGATAGAAATCATGTGATCCTTTCCTTTCATGTTAGATACAAGGAATACGTACAGGAATATCGTGATAAGTATGATGATTATTGCTCTTTGAACAATATCCTTGAGACCTACAGGTACCACCTAGATACAAGTTGGTCATTACTTGATTTTATGGCATTTGATCCTGTTGTCTATTTTACTAATCTGATTCCTTTATATGGGAAGGAACGAATTTGAGAAACTGGGAAAGGACCTTAATTTTGCTAAAGACAGGGATATGGACAGATATCATAAGATCTTGGCCCAAATGAGGGAGTCTTATGGTCAATGTTCAGCGGTATGCTTTTAATTACCATAATACTTGAACATAGTCTTCCAGGAAACTCTTTCCTCTGCTATTTCCTTTTTGTCTCTTATAATGTAATGCACTGACATTTCCTCCTACCTTGTAAACATAGACCTGGATAGAAAATTTTTAGTTTTAACTATTCAGAATTTTGAACTTGAAAGCTGTATGTTGCCTTCAATTTATACCATAATTATGGACTACTAAAATGGTTCCAGTATTACTTTGTAACCTTTTGGTTCTTAAAAGTTACTTCTGGTATTCTGTCTTTTTGAAGGGTGCAAGTGGACCTTTCAGTTTTATGATCACAAATTGAGATTCACTTTGTCTGTATTAAGTTTCAATTTTATTATTTGTACATGAACCAGATACCTGTGGCAAATTAAAATGAAGTAGGTAATATGCTGAGTACTAAAGTAGTGCTTGATATTTTGAAGAGCGTAAGATTTCCGAGAAATATAGAAGGTGGAGATGACTGGGTGAAGTGTGCCTTTCTTGTTCATGGATAAGATAATTAACTGCTAAATCTGTGTCATAAAAATAAAAGTTGTTTGAATGCATTGATGATTTGACTGTGAATAAAAATAACTACTATAGTTTGAAACTCAAGTTCTCTTACTTGACAATTTCAATATCTTAGAACCCAGAGGTCTATAGCCTTAAACCTTGTGCTTTGTAATGGAGTGGTATTGTTGCTTTTAGCTGGTACCAAAGATCGTCAGAGTGCGTGGATTATGTTCCTAGTCTATGTAACTTGAGAACTTAATGGGATTGGCCAAGTTTTGTTTCAGTAGGTGCACATAATTTCCCATGTATCCGTTCAATTAATTTGATGTTCTTTTTCGAATTTTGACTGCTTTCAGAGGCACAAACGGTTGAAGAAGATATTCATTGTTCTTCATGACGAACTAATGGTGAGTCTTGATAATGCAGCTAGCTTCTTTTATTTCCCTTTCCTTTTTAGAAATCTTTTCTATAGGGTTGATTATGCATTACTTTTTGCAGAACGTTAAGCAGAGGATAAAAGATTTCGCTCACATGTATACGAAAGATTGAACATTGATCTTTTGGATCCTGATGCATTCGACTCAACCTTTCCTGTCCAAACCTAACCCGTTATCTTCCCCAGCAATGTACAGGGTATTATAGAAGGAAAAGATTTTGTGAACTGAAACAATTTTTTGCTATATAAAAATTTGTACATAATTGTCAATTCATCTGTGAATTAAACTGTTTGTTTCAATGTATTGTTCCATAAGAAATTTTTTTCCCCCCCATGGAGGAAAGATATGTGAAAGATCCAAGTCTTTCAATCTTCAACAATGATAACACTATACTCTTTACTCAAGGTGCAAGTACTAAGTTCCCATTATGCAGTTACAGGTGCCTACGGACTCTCTTTTCCTGCAAATCATGTTGGTCTCTTCATAATGTTGGTCTATGTGGTTATTAATGAAAAGTGAGTTGGTCAAGAGCTGTTTATATCTAATCTGTTATTTAATTTTGAAGTGTTGATTATGGTAATTTGCAGATTAAAGTATATAAAACAGAAGTAAAAGGGGTGATAAATGCATTATCCAATCGAGAAGGATTCATATCTAAGAAATTGAATCAATGAAATACCAACTCATTACGTTATATATCAGATGCTGAAACTAGAAAAGGAATTTGTCATGTTTCAATACCTTGTAAGCTCAAACTATTCCTAAAGTTTTAGCATCAGTGTCACTAGTTTTGTACAGCTCTCCCTTATCTTATCTTGGGACAACATCGAACCTATGTAACAAAACGTGTGAGAGACAGACATAGATCGGGAGACCAAAACAAGAGTACGTAACAATATATAAACATTCGATTCTGCGGTTGGTCGTCTTTTCCTATTGCGTTTGTCTTCTTGAAGAGAACAAAAAGAAAAACCAAAAATAAGAAGGAAAAAAGAAAGAAACAAAGAAAGCAACAATAAAAAACAACTATTTCTCTATCCATAACGCGGTGCTCACTGATCAAGAGAAAGCCGAGTCCCTATCTGCTGTTAACGGGTACGAAGATCTCCCCTTGATAATCTTAAGTTTGCTTAAGCACATGTACTGATCAGTACTTTGAGCCCCTAAAGAAGCAATCTTTCATAGAAGAAAACGGACCCAGAAGGATACAACTTCTGCTTACTGCAACTTTTGGCTGTTTGGATTGTCATTCAGTTGCAAAGGTATGTCTTTTTTATTTTCTTCTCCTTTTCGCATGAAATTGACCTTCTGGGTATTGCTCAAATTCCAAATTCGCGACCTGGTATGTGTAAAAATTGAATCTTTTTGTTGTATCACTAGTGGGTATGCCAATTTTGGTGTAAAAAGTCAAGATTTTACTCGGTTTCGGGATTTTGTCATTGGTTTTGTTGAGTAATTTGCGAAATGGTAGATAAATTTTGGTTCTGAGAATGCTATCAGGTACCTTCTTTTTAGTTTGTAGGAGCAGAAACTGGCGGATATTTCAGTTGTTTTGTCTGGAAGAATGGCTAAAAGTATAATTTGGGCCAAAATTTATCCAACTTACCGTCAACTTCTGTCTTTCTGTGTTCGTTTATGTGTTTGGTGGTTCATTCAACAACTACAAGGAATGCTTGATGCTGAAGTATCTAAAGGAAACTGAAGGTTTATACTTGAAAGTAAATTTACCATTAAAGGAGTTCTCCAATTGTTACCAAAATGTGTTATTTTTATGTTTCATTTTCAATAGAAGGAAGATTTTGTTTCACATACTTTATTGTTTTATTAATTTGGTTTTACTCTGTGCACCTTCTAATTTTTTATTTGATGGAAAGATTTTATCAAGATGGAAAAAGTCTAAAAACTTGCGTTCATTATTACTTTATACGGTTAAAGTTGTAGACGCCTAATTTGTTTAAATTATAGGGATTTCCCATGAAAAGTAGTAGTATTGTCAGGACATTAGAATCTCAAACCATTTTTTTTGATGTCATATTCTTGATTTAGTGAGCTACTGAGCTTGGTTGGGATTTATAAAGGAAGACTCACTGTTTCCCCTTCCTGGACTTAATGGTAAACTACACACTCTAAGGAACACATGGCTCCCTTGATGACCTACTACCACAAGCTGACAACTTTGACTGTACCAGACATTTTAGATCCATGAGAGACCCTTTTTCTCATTTTGGAATTCCATCTCCATGTCCCTACAAGAGGGCCATGATCGATAAGCTCCTAGCTTATATCTCATCTAATTTGGGCATTCTTGTCAGTTCTTACCTGATTTGTGAACTGTATGCGTCACGAGTTCCATCACCTGAATGAATCCACTAAAGTTGCTTATTCGTTTCTATTCCTGTTTCCCTTCTACAATCTCAGCTGCTTGTATGCAGCAGGCATAAATTGCTTCTTTTGCTGCCAAACCTCCCTGTCAAACAGTCAGCAAGGACAAAATTGTTGAAGAACAGTCATATTGGTAGGAAAATTTGACAACCTTACCTTTAAGAAAATGTATAATATTAAAGGTTTTAATTTTTAACTTCACTCATTCATTGTCATGAAACTGATTGACCTTTCATGTTGAGCTGTTGATTTTGAAGTCTGTTGTGATTGATGACAGGAAGCAAGAGATTATTCAGAGTGGGAAGATTGTCATGCTGAATGTTATTACCAGTTGGTGGAACAGGTATCAATCCTGCAATGGATGATATGAACTTGATTCAGCCAACACAGAGGCATCATCACATTGTTGTCCGGGATCTTGGAGAGGAGATTGATTTGGAAATTGGCCATGGTGATGATGACCCTTCATTTGCTAATACTCCCCTTATCAGTGGCCCACCACGGGAGCCTTCTGCTGAGGATCCTGATGATGCCAAGAATATGGTGATGGTTTCTCAACTTACTAGTGATGAACAGAATTTATCAAAGACTCAACCTGTAAAAAGAAAGAAAAAAGTGGTAAAACGATGGAGGGAGGAATGGGCTGATACTTACAAATGGGCATATGTAGACGTCAAGGAAGGAACTGCAAGGATATTCTGTTCTGTCTGTAGAGAGTTTGGTAGGAAGCATAGAAGGAATCCATATGGAAATGAAGGCAGCAGGAACATGCAGATGAGTGCACTTGAAGAGCACAACAATAGTTTGCTTCATAAAGAGGCTCTTCGTCTGCAGATGGCTTCCAAGGATAAGATCATTGTTGATAAGCCCGTTTATGTAAAAGGTTAGAAAACTTAGCTTTCAGGCCACAATTTAGGATCTGGATTTTAGCGATCAATTTCCTTATCTTTGTTTATGCATTTATGAATTTCATTACTTGGTACAGAATTAAAAGATGTTGCTTTTGCTGATGTTTATTGCTAGACTTTCTTGTCTGATGCTACTATAAATGCTGTTTTTCGAAGCTTTAATGTCAAAGACTGCTGGATCAATTGTTGAAGCTGTGCTAAAAAGGGATCCTCATGAAGTTGAATTTATACAATCAGTGCAAGAAGCTGTCCATGCTTTAGAAAGAGTAATCGCAAAAAATGCTCAGTGAGTTTGTTGGATAATGGAGTATATTCGATTTTTTCTCATGTATTTTCTCGTGTAACCATCTAAATTGAGATCGAATAAAGCCGGATTAATCTTCAGTCTAACTGGGTACTCTACTTCAGTTATGTCAACATCATGGAGCGTGTGTTGGAGCCTGAGCGTATGATTATATTCAGAGTTCCTTGGGTAGATGACAGGGGTGAGACTCATGTTAATCGGGGCTTTCGCGTGCAATTTAATCAGGCATTGGGGCCATGTAGGGGTGGCATTCGCTTTCATCCATCGATTAACTTGAGTATTGTGAAGTTTCTTGGGTTTGAACAGGTACCACTTGTACCTGTTCTGTTTTGAGAACTTGAGAGATAGAGAGAGAGAGAGAGTTCTGTTTTGTGTTTGATTGAATTAAACGGAAGATATAAATTTTCAACTTTGGATGGAGTAAATGAATGATATAGCTTCAAGTAAAAGAGGCTTAGATTTTACAATCTTCATTTTGCTGTGCTATCTTCTTTGACCAGACATTAAAAAATGCCCTATCGCCATACAAATTAGGAGGGGCTGCAGGTGGAAGTGATTTCGATCCAAAAGGAAAAAGTGATAATGAGGTAGTATTTATTCTATATTATGGCAGTCTTCTGTTTAGCTTTTCTGGAAATTCTGAATATGATATCCTCTTGTGAAACTACCCTGTCAGATTATGCGGTTTTGCCAAAGTTTTATGAATGAGATCTATAGATATCTGGCTCCTGATAAGGTAAGTGAAAATTATTTTATTATTCTGTCTTCTTAAGTTTCATTTGGTTAACTTTCAGTTACAACTATGGTTGAATTTTCTATTTGGTGTCAGGACCTCCCTTCAGAGGAGATGGGTGTCGGCACCCGTGAAATGGGCTATCTATTTGGACAGTATCGACGTCTAGCTGGTCATTTTCAGGTGCCCGTCTTTCTTCATCCCGTCTTGTTAACGGAAATAAAAGAAGATTTTGCTGTTGTGGCTTTGCTTCCACTTTCTTTCTCTATAGTGTTTGTGTTTTTGTGTGTTTGTAGGATGTTTGAGTATTGAAGCATAATTGTTCAATGCTAATCAGGTCTAAAACTTTAGACCAAAGTGCTTATTCACAACCTAATCTTTTGCAGCAGACTCCCATGTTCTTTTAATGCATAGCATCTTCATACATTGACTTTACATGCCTTTTTCTCCTAGTTACTATTTTGGTGATTACTCGTCTTGGAAAGGAGATTAATAAACTTATCTCCCATGCCTTCATATGCATGCCCAACTTATGCAGGGAAGTTTTACAGGGCCAAGGATATTCTGGTCTGGCTCTAGCCTCCGAACTGAAGCTACTGGCTATGGGCTGGTAAGAGATAATATTATCCAAACTCTTACATACTTCATTGGTGTTTTATGTTCATTGTCCTAATTGATTGCTTCTGCATCTGCCTTTGCCTCTTGCGTGGAATTTTGACCAAATATAAATGCTCTGCTTTAGTATGCATCTGACTTTGTTTCTCGCATGGAATTTTAACCAAATATAAATGCTTCCGCAGGTTTTCTTTGCCCAGCTTATTCTTGCCGACATGAACAAAGAACTCAAAGGACTAAGGTGCTGGTCATGTCTCTGAAAACTTACTACAATCGAACATGATATTTTCTGAGACAATTTATAATCGCAAAAATGTACGGAATAAGCTAATAGGATTTGCTTAAAGAATAGTTTCCACCCTCTCATTGTAAATTGAAGCTCTTTTTCCTTGTGTTGATGCTTCCTTTTTTACATTTAGTTTTTGCACATACTTGAACAATTCATGCCCAGCTTGTGGATATGGCTTACTTGCTTTAGTGAAAAAGGAGGTTTTGAAATGCTGAATTTACTGGCTGCAGAAGATTGTTATCCAAATTCATTTTCCTTAATTTATCTCTTTACATTTCTTGTCCAGATGTGTTGTAAGTGGTTCTGGAAAGATTGCCATGCATGTTTTGGAGAAGCTTATTGCTTATGGCGCTGTTCCAATCACAGTATCAGGTACATTTGGGTCCTTGATGAATATTTGAAGTTACATATGGGTCAGAAACCATGAGAGTGGCATAAATCAGTATCTTAGAATATTAAAAGTATTGTCAGACTAGAAGATCTGCAGTTTTCTGAACCACCCATTGACTAATGTTATTTGGTTTTTTCATTTCTTGCTTCTGCCTCTTCACTATAGTTGTTAGATGTAGCTCCATAGACATTCTTGCCATTGCTTTGAATGTTTCTTTATTTTCTGTCATCCTATCATTGATTTGCTTACATGAGAATTGAGTTTATATTTTTAGTGTATTAGTTCATATATATGTTTGAAGCTGACTTTTTGTCCTTCAGTGGCTTCAGTAAGTTATTAATCTAGAGTACTTGTTACACTTAGGTGTCACTCACCTAAAGGGTATCCGAGGTTCTCTTTGGTGCGAGGTTCTCTTTAGTGCAAGTATAAAACAGTCTTATCACATGAGAGTGTAGACTTTAAATTCAGTGTGATATTAATGCGTTTCTGAAAGCATTTTAAATGCATTTCTGGAAGATTTCTTCACTACAAGAGCAAGTTCTGATATGCCTTTAATCCTTTCCTTCCGTAATACCTCTTTAAACATACAATTGTAGAATTTCTTTTCTTTTCCTTTTTTTATGACTTTTTATTTCGGTTTTAAATTTCTTGATTCTGATATCGAAATAGTTCTATGATCTGGTCAAGGTTTCACCAAACTTTTGCATGTAAAATGGAACAGATTCAAAGGGATATTTGGTGGATGAGGATGGATTTGATTACATGAAAATATCATTCTTGAGAGATATAAAAGCCCAGCAGAGAAGTTTAAGGTGTGTTCCATTCTGCCCTTTCTACCAACTTGAAATCTTTTAGAATCTTATGGCTCTGTACATACCCACTGCATATTCAGAGATTACTCGAAGACATATGCTCGGTCTAAGTACTATGATGAAGCAAAACCTTGGAATGAAAGGTGTGATGTTGCCTTTCCTTGTGCTTCGCAAAATGAAATCGATCAATCTGATGCCATAAATTTGGTTAATTCAGGTTGTCGCTTATTAGTTGAAGGTAGTAGTTCCTGACATGATACAGTTAGCTACACCATCTTCTTCCAATTCATCAATTTTTATGTTTGAAGGTATTTTCTTGCAGGATCAAACATGCCCTGCACCCATGAAGCAATTGATGTTCTGAGGAAGGCCAATGTTCTAGTTGCTCCTGCTATGGCAGCTGGTGCTGGAGGGGTATGATATTCAACCCATACTGTGAGCAATACAAACGCCTTTGTGGGTCGGATTCAGTTTATTTCTTTTACTTCTGTATATTCTTAAGCTTTAGAAGTTAATGCCTTTGAATTAATTAGCTCTATATGTAACTTTGATCCTCCCTTCATTTATTATCTGGTCATAATAATAGATTGGTATGATATTTTTTGGCATTTTCAGTTTGATTCATCTATCATATAGTATTAGATACAGTTGTTAAATTAGGCATCACCAATTGGTCATGTTTTATGGTGTTTATGATTGAGCTTTCCTTCGGCCAACTATTCTCGTCAATATCAGCTGCTAGTTGAGGGTGGATAAATAGACCGCCTGATTGATTAACGTGATCTTTTTACATGTATGAATCTTACCAATTTATCAACTTATTTTTCATGCACTAAATTAAAGTCTAATTGGATGAAGGTTGTTGCTGGAGAGCTTGAACTCAACCATGAGTGTAACTTGATGAACTGGTCACCTGAGGACTTTGAATCTAAGTTGCAGGTAAGCCTATATGACCTTTATGTCATCCTAATTGATATGAATATCTGGTAATTGGGAGCTGAATTCTGTGAGTTTGAACATGACCCGAAAAGATGAAATTAGTAGCATTTGATAGCAAGAAGCACAGCTTTAAGATTTGTTGTTTTATAAATGACTAAAATGATGAATTGAAATTACGTACATAATACTGCATTACATACACGAATTGATTTATAATGCTCTTGGAACCTTGAGAAACACAAATGGTCCTTCGTGCATAACTTAAAATCACCATCCTACTACTTAAGGACCTAAATTTAGTAACTTGTACTGTCATTACTTATGATATTCCTTTTCCCAGACTTTTTAGTTTCGTCCAGTTAAAGTCTACAACGTTACAAGATTAACTTGGATTTTCAACTTGTAATTTGACCGGCAGGAGGCAATGAAACAGATATACCAGAGAGCTCTAAAAGCAGCAGCTGAGTTTGGTTACCAAAAGGAGAGTCCTGAGTAAGTTCCTTTCCATCCTGCTGTGTAAAAAGTGCTGGTTCTATGTTTTCATTTTGAGTGATTGCTTGTCAAGTGGCATCGTTTGATGGGAAACATCCCGTTAATGTCAACTTCTTTTCACGTTGAGTACTTGTGCATATGATTCAAGTACGTATGGTATAGTATTAAGCAAAGAAACATACATGAAGCAAGTATATTACTAGACTTCGTAATTATATAGCAGAAGATATAGTTTTCTTAATTCTGTCATCTCTCTGCATAATTCTGCAGGACTTTGGTACACGGCGCTGTCATTTCTGCTTTTCTTACTATTGCTCAGGCCATGACTGACCAAGGGTGTGTATAGATATCAGGGATGATACTTTCCGCAGGCAGTTCAGGAAAAGCAGTTGTGTGCCATCGATATCTGGATATCTTCATGCTTTGAAGGTTTAGCTGTAGCTTGGAATGATTGAAACTGTGGCGGGATTCTTTGTAACATATCTGTAATATTAGACATAGAAAGGTATCAATGGGGAGTTTCTTAAGAGAGCATTTGTTGTATGAAAAGAAGAAAATTTGGATAGTTTTAGGAGTAGAATTTGAAGGCCCTCCTTCAAAAGGGGAGTATTCTTGAGCCAACTTAAGCTGACTCAATGCTTGACATATTGGGAAATACTGATACATTAAAGTTGGAAATAAAAGTATTATTTATGTGATTGTTATTTCATGCTTGCCTTTTGCAGATGCCCATATCCTGCAATTAAGCTTCAACAATTGAGTATGAAGTCCATTGCCTTGTTCTGTTCAGAATACATACAATAGCAAGTAAAGATGTAATGACTATGCCATTTTTATATGACCACGCCAAAAATGATATTCACATCCCTTCCTACAAGTCCAAGGTCTAATGTACAATAAGTGCTTGGGGAATTCTCCAAAAGAAGTCATTTATTTTGCTGCATTTTCTCCAACTTTGACAAAAATTTGATATCTATCCCTAATCTACATCTCTCTCATCCGTCTTAGCTCTATATGCGGGTGGGAGCCATGACAAAAACTGTTAATACATTACCACTCCATGCAATGCTTGGAAATTCCTTTTCTTCTTGAAAAACTGCGCTAAGCATTCCAATTTAGCTGGCCCTTCTCCATGATGAGTCACATTTTTCAGCCATCTAATGCCTGAGCATATCTTCATGATGATGAAACATTGCTCTGATAAGATTTTCACACGATAGATCTTTCAAATCCTGCTTGTTCATTGTGAAGGGGAAAAAAAGAAGAAGTACAATTTGCAAGTTTGAAACTAAATGTATCCCTTAAAAATCATCATCAAATTAAATTCCATCATCCTCTTCCTCATCAGATTGTTCATCGACCAGTGCTCCACCTTTCTGTGTAAGAGAACAATGTTATTTCCTACTTTTGCCCTATAGAAGCTTTCTTTCAGATGTTGGGAACACTTATATCCAATTTAAGCAAAGCATTAGAGTCTCAGAAGTAAATTGATTCATTTCATGGCTGAGACGGGCAGTCAGAGAAGAAAAATCATACCAATCTGCCACTTTCAAACCACCGTCTGCCTGGAAGCTTCTTCTCCTTGGGGGCTGTAAGTGCAGAATCAGGCATCAACCTGAAACGTTGGTAAGATAAATATATTATTGAGAGAAGTATCATTCATATTCAAAGTACAAGGTATAGGAGTTTGTCAAATACGTGTGGTGAACAATCAGAAATCACAAATTCTGGCAGGATCAGCATCAATCATGCTTGATAGTAATTAAAAATGAACATGAAAAGGAAAGGCACCTATACTTCATCATCTTTTACTGATCTTGTAAACTGACTATTATTTTCCTGTCCTGGCCATAACTTTCAGATAGTCATTCTTTAGCTGATGTTACAAGCGTGTAGATCATAGCCATGCCAATATCTTCAGATGCCTGCAAGACGTAAGTATCTGGATCAAAAAATCCATGTAACCAAACAACCAACTATTATCTTTTTGGGTTCCTAAATATCAAATTAGACGAATCTGGACTTCCAAATACCCTTACTTTGTTGAGTGTTTTAGGAATAAAACAGAACCACCACCTTGGAACACCACTGAATTTGAAGATTACACAAACATAACATTGTTATACATGTCACTGCTCAACAAGACAGCTGATATGGAAGAGAAAAAGAGATTCTAGGTTTCAAAATTTTGAAATACACAGATGACATGATCAATCAATAACCACTTTCAGCAGAATAGATATGAATATCATCACATATTGTTCTCCTAAAACGTTTAAAATCAAGTCACCAAATCAAAAATCGTGACAGTTTAGAGCTAGTGTCAAGCACTTTACCACTCGTATATTATCAGTATCAACTGTTACTGGCACCACAATGTTTTCATAAACAAAGCAGGAGACGGCAGCAGTTCCATTAACAAGACTTTCAAACAACACATATCTTTGAAATCATTCATCAGTATGGCCTCCAGCCGTTCAACGCATCAATTTCAATTGCCTGATCCTGTCCATAGTCTGCCCACATAGTTCAAGATATAGGAACATAACCAACAACATCAAACCAAACATAAGATATTATGCTTTCAATGAAAATCCAATACTTCAAAACATATTTTTACACTTCACATATATTCCAGCTAGATTCAGAAAAATCTAATCCCAATAGCAAGTCCTCAAGAAGCTCATGTTTTAATGGAACAAAGCTCATTCAATTGCATGTACAAATTTGTATCCGTTGTTATTAACAAAAAAAAAAACTGACTGCCTTCATTCAAAAACCCATTTAAATAACCAAAAAAGAATGTCTTTTTAGATTCTGGGTGTTCGTTATTTTCATCAAATATGATCAATCTACCACTACACAGTAGCAATATCAACAAATAAGCCCTCAAAACAGAGAAAACAAACCAGTTAAAGAAACCCCTTCAACTTTTGAAAAAGACCAAAACTCACCAATTGTAAATTAAGTTAAAAGACTGTAATCAAGGTTGCTTTAGCCATTAGTCTCTCTGTCTCTCTCCCTCGTTTGCAAGCGTCAAGATTATCTTCTTCTGACCAAGGCCTCTCTCTGCACACTAAGCAATACAAAACATAAGAAGCTTCAGAGAAACGCAGCGTTTAGAATAACACCTTTTATTCTTCAATGTCATAAGTTTAAGTCTCTGGTTTTATATATATATATATAAAGGGAGAAAAACATTAGAGATTACATAACAAGTCTGGGGAAGCAGATTCCCGAAATATCCTCGTCAAGGAGGTGTTGGCACCCAATAAGTGTAGTAGCAAAAAAAGTGAGACCGACAATAGAAGGATCTGCGTGAGTAGCAAGCCAGTCAGCACATCTGTTGTTCTCTCGATAAACGTGCCGATGTGCAACAGACCAATTCCGCGTGAGAAGCTCATGGACTCCCATGACAATGGGGTTGAGCGCCTGGGAACGACTATCCGAGGAAGAAATGAGAAGGTGCACCGCGAGAGAATTCAGCTTTAGTTCTACTCGGCGGAAGCCCAGGTCATAGGCTAACGTAAGCTCGGTATAAACTCCTCAGAGTTCAGTTGACATCGTATCGCACCAACCGAGGTTCTGGGAGAAACACCCAAGCCAGTTGCCAGCGCTATCGTGTAAAATGCCACCTGCAATAGCCGAGCAGCGATTGCAGACTCCGTCTGTGTTGAGTTTGACCCAACCAGGAGGCGGTTTGGTCCAACTAATGAGTTGCTGATGACGAGGGCGAGGTCCTGTAGCTGCCTGGCTGGGCCACTCGGATGCCTGGAGGATCTGACCTGCAAAAGACAAAATGAGAAAATTAGGAGACATAGGCCAAGTGAACTCAGCATCAAAGAGGGACTTATTCCTCCACGACCATAGGAGCTAGCAGGTCGTTCCGAAAAGAGTCGCCCAGTCATATCCCAAGACGCGCCGATGGTGGTGGAGGTTCTTCAGGATCCACTGTCGAGTCGGCATAGTATAGAAATCAAGAGGAGTGAGATCCACTGGAAAAGTATCCCACACCCGAAAAGCTTTAAGGCAATCCCGGACAGCGTGAATGGGGGATTCTTCCATGTGGCAGTGAGGACAGGTGCTGTCAGTCGTGAGGTGCCGATGGGCAAGGTGTTGGTTGGTGAGGAGTCGTTCCTGGCAAGTAACCACAAGAAAACTCGAACTCGTTGAGGGCCCGTCCACTGCCAGATGCCTTTCCATACTCCATGTGGTGGAAGGGCGTCGTGTCCCATAAGCATGGAGTAGGTAGAAGCGATGGTGAAGAGACCAGTGTCGGAAGCCCCCCAGATCAATCTGTCCTGGCCAAGATAAGGCTTGAGAGGAAATGTGCCCGCGATAAGACGACAAACCTGTGGGGAGGTAAGAGTGGAGAATTTTCGGATCCCAATTACCCGTTTCATCCACAAAGTGGTGAACGCTAAGGTGAAGGGTATGATCTGGGACCGGTTGGGTGGTGTAGGCGAGTAGCGGTCCAATACCGACTAGCCAAGGGTCGAACCAAAAACGTGTCTGAGTGCCATCGCTTATCCTCCACTTCATGCCTGTGGCCACTATATGCTAGATAGATTTGATGCTATGTCAAACCATAGAGCCTCCGGTAGTTTCAGTGGAGGTGGGTAAGGCGTTAGTGTCGAAGTGATATTTTGCAGAGAGAACTTGGACTCATAACACCTTAGGATTAGCAATCAACGACCAATCGAGTTTAGTAAGGAAGGCGTCGTTCATCTCACGAATCTTCCGAATGCCCAATCCTCCCAAGTCCTTAGGTTTGCCCACGTCATCCAAGTGGACTAAATGAATCTTGTGCTGGTCGCGAGTCGAGCCTCACAGAAATTGCCGCATTAGTTTCTCCAGTTGGTCACATAGGCGGCAGGGCAAGCGAACAGTTTGCATAGTGTAGCTCGGGAGAGTAACTAACACAGACTGTAGCAAAGTGAGCCAACCGGCAAAGGAAAGCGATCGGCCTGTCCAGCCAAAAAGGCGCTGCTGGACCCTATCGAGAATGTACTGGTAAGTTCTTTTGCCGACCCATTGATGCAGAAGAGGTACTCCAAGATAACTTCCAAGGTCAGTTGTCAAGTGGAAACCCAACTCACGGCTTAAAGAGTGACACGTCGATGAAGAGATATTCGTGGAAAAGTAGTAGCGCGATTTCGCAAGGCTAACTCGTTGTCCAGAAGCCGTACAAAAAGAGTTCAAAGTGTCTCGAATGATGAGCACTTGATCGAAGGAAGTTTCTGCAAAAAGGATAAGATCATCGGCAAAGAATAAATGAGAGAGGGTTAGGCCAGATCTGCTTAATTTAATAGGCTTCCAAAGGTGATGAGCCACCGCTTGAGTAATTGCATGTCCTAGGCGCTCCATGCAAAGAACAAAAAGGTCGGGAGAAAGCGGGTCTCCCTGGCGAATACCTCTAGTGGGAGCAAAGGAGGCACTGAGCTCCCCGTTCCAGTTGACTTAGAAGGAGACAGTAGTAATACACTTCATGATGAGGGTGATCAGCGACTCCGGAAGACCAACATCGATAAGAGTGTCCTGAATAAAGTCCCACGACAACCGATCATACACATTTTCCAGGTCCACTTTAATAGCCATAAGGCCCTTACGTCCAATTTTCCTTCTCATTGAGTGGATGACCTCCTGCGTGATGATGAGGTTGTCGGTGATGAGGCGCTCCGGGACAAAACTACACTGAGTGGACGCGACGAGTTCATCAAGGTGCGGTTTAATCCTGTTCACGATAATCTTAGAGAGGGCTTTGTACAGAACCAAACATAGCGTTATTGGCCTGTACTGAGAGATAGCAAAAGGGGACGGAATCTTAGGAATAAGGACCAGGAAGGTACGGTTGATCTCCGACTCCCACGCTTCATGCTCGAAAGATGTGCTGTAAAAAAGTGAACAGAACGGGTCCAAGGGTGTCCCACTAGGACTGGTAGAAAAGCGTTGTGAAGTCGTCGAAGCCTGGAGCTTTGTTGGGAGCCATGGAGAAAAAAGGCATTTTAACTTCATTGAGGCTAAGCAGATGGGTGATGTCGGTGTGAGCAGGGGACAGGAGGGGAGGGAAATGGCCACGGAGAGTCCAAGCGGTGTGGGGTTGACCATCAGAGCGATAAAGCTCCTCAAGAAAATAGCGCGTTAGATTCCTGATAGTCAAGTCGTCAGAGATCAAAGTGCCATTGACGTCAGTTAGAGAAATGACTCGCGTTTGATGACGCCTGGCCCTGGTGATAGTATGGTAGTAGGTTGTATTCCTATCGCCCTGACTGATCCACTGACTTTTGGAGCGCTGGTGCTAGAAAAAGTTCTTCCTGATAGAGGACATGCTCTAAGTCTTGTCGCAGGGTAGCCTCGAGCTCTCAGAGAGAGGGGGAATCGATGTCCTCCAGAGGTTGTTGAACACTTGCTAGACGAGCCATGAGACGCTTCTTACGATGGAAGATGTTACTAAAAACAGTGTTATTCCAGTGTTGTAGAGTGTCCGACAGGTTGCGGAGTGCTCCACAAAAGTCAGAGTTGTCAGGGGCCCAATTGTCAACGACCACTTGACCAAAACAATTGTGCGTGAGCCAAGCGGATTGGCAGCTGAAGGGTTGGCTAGTCTGAGTGGGGGGTCAGAGGGAGGAAAGGTAATGAGAAGAAGTCGATGGTCCGATTTTAAAAAAGGCAGATGAGTAACCCTTGTGGTAGGAAAGAGCGAGAGCCAAGAAGGGGAACAGAAGGCACGGTCCAATCTAGCTTGAACTGGCCCGCGCCACCACGTATATCTTGGCCCAGAAAATCCAAAGTCCTGGAGGCTGCAAAGATGAACACAGCCGCGAAAGTGCGTATTGACGATAGGTAGCAGACGTGACGCTCCGCGTTTATCGGAAGCTTCCAATTTGACATTAAATTCACCCCCCAACAACCAAGGGGGTAGTAGTGTTCCATGCCAAGTGGAGGAGATAATTCCAGAGGAATTTTTGTAAGACATAAGTAGGGCTAGCATAAATGGCAGTAAAATCAAACGTCGATTGGTCCCACTTAAGGCTGGTATGGAGGAATTGACGATGTGCGAGCCAAATTCGAACTTGGACGTCCTGTTGCCAGAGCAGCCAAATTCCCCCTGAATAGCCTTCTGCTTCAACCCGGAAAGAATTAGCGAATCCCAATTTTTGAATGACTTTCAACGCGCGATCACCATTGATGCGTGGCTCGATCAAAACAACCAAGCGCAGGTGGCGAAGACAGATATATTTCTTCATGATGGGCGTGAAGGTCTGTTAGCGATCTAGAAGGGGGGGTTGAATAGATCTTTAAACTTTTTGTAATTTTCTACAATAAAATCAGAAGTTTATTCACACAAAAACAATTTAATCAAATCTAAATGTAAAGAGTAGGGAAGA
>JAOSBK010000005.1:3668999-3680111 GCA_027568895.1 Erythroxylum shatona | reverse complement strand
GGGGGGGTTGGGCCTTGAGAGGACCGTGGGGAAAAGGAGATAGGAGGGTATCGGGACTCGGTGGAGTCCTCCTCCATGGTTCCGCAACCCAAATGTGTTGGGGTGGGCATCGGGAAGGTTGAGTCGTGGATGATAAGGTCCGCATGTGAGGGAATAGTGAGGGTAATGTGGGCTGGACCGTGGGAGGGGCTGGTTGGGAGAGGAGCAGAGGCCTTCAGGGGAGTGGGGGTGGGCTTGGGAAAGGCAGTGGGCTCAGATGTGGAGGGTTGGCCCAAGATCTAGGAAGGTTGAAGGGAAAATGTGTCGCAGGCGGGGAAAGGGTGTGAGGCTTCTGGAGCTGCTGACGTGGCCCTCGTTGGTGTCTCAAGTCGCGTCTGGACGAAGGAATTAGGGGGGTCCCCTTTTGGTGGTTCGATTCAGACTGACCTTGGGAGACGTTGCGATGGTGACCTTCGACTGTTGGGGAGGGAGCCGTGGTTGGAGCAAGCTGGTCGGTGGCGGAGAGAGTCGAGAATCGCTATCCGCGTCATACGGCCAGGGATGCTTGGGTGGAGTTGGGGTTATGGTGGCCCGAGGAGGGGTTGGGAGGTCGGCGAGCTTTCCTTTGCACTTGCATCCAAGGGCCAAAGGCTGCTCGTTGGGGTGCATCAAAGGTGGAAGAGTGGTTTTGATCTACGGAAGAAGTGTCGGGTTGAGGAGGAGATGAGTCCTTTGGTGTAGGGACTGTCGCCGGACGTGAGGGACAGAGCGAGGAATCATGGTTGACGCATCCACAGTGGAAACATATTTGCGGTAAGCTTTTATAGGTGACGTGTATTAGCTCACTATCAAGCTCCACAACCGAGCGGAGGGGTGAGCTTATGTCAACATTGACGGTGATCCTAGCGAAGCGGCCACGATAAGCTTGCTGTGTGTTGTTGTCTATTTTCGCTATCCGACCTACTAAATTTTCGAGTGCGATGAGGATAGATGGATGATAGCGAGCGATGGGGAGGTCGGGGAACCGAACCCAAGCCACCACGTGGGTAATTTTACCAGTCGCTGGCTTGAAGTCTGGAGTCCACGGTTGAACAGAGAGGACGTGCTCGGCGATGATCCAAAGTCCCTGAGTTAAGGTATGTACGTAATCCCCCTCTTCCTTAAAGTTGATGAGGTAGAAGTCGTTTTCTAGGTTGACAATTTTAATCGGACTTTTAGGATGCCACAGAGTGTGTAGGCGATCTCTGAGCATGGTGAAGCTTAATTTCCTACCAAGGAGCTTAACCACCACTGCGTTAGCCCACACTTTGTCCAATTTTCCCTTGAAAGTGTTTGATAGTTCGACGCTTAATCCATGGGTCCCCTTAACAATGTTGATGTCACCTTCGGTAAGTTCAATTGGTTCCTCGTCCGGCCAAGCTAAGTCAATGGATTCAGTTTCAGGTCTTGAGGGTCCAGAAACCACCGCGCTATAGCTCATTGGAGGTTGTTGTCCCGACGTTGCTGTAGAGGGAGGGTCTTCCTCCCGTTTTCGCGTGCGAACTTTTTTGGCTATTTGAATGTTGGATTCATTTGAATTGTGGGAATTCATGGTGGAACAGGGCAGACGAATGCGCAAGGTACTGTAGCAGGCTTGCGCAATGTACTGTAGCAGGTGAGAACAAAATACTGCAACAGGTGAGAGCAATTTACTGTAGCACGTGAGAGCAATTTTTTGTTGTTATATTATTTCTGCTTTAATACATAACAAGTAATTAAAATTTTATTTATTTCAATTATGGTAATTGTTAGTTAGTTGACAATAGGTCGGGCTGAACATGGGTCACTCGGGCTCGAGTTCGGGACTAAAGTGAAAAAACTTATATTTTTCCTATATATAATAAATGTTTTAATCTCATTAGAATTATACAAAATGATTTTAGATAATATAACTAAATAAATTAGTTTAATACAATCATATTTAATATTTTTTAAATGTATATATTTTATATTAATAATATATATACATTAATATGAAAAATATTATAATACTTTTAAAATATGTAAAGATAACATTTGAATTTTTAATTTATAAGATATATGTCAAAATAATATTAATAAAAATAAATAAGTATTCGATATACCAATTTTACATTTTTATAATTTCTTAAGAAATGATTGAAATAAACTAAAAAAATTGTATACTGCTGAGGACATTTTATGCAATTTTATAAAATCTAATAAATATTTATAAAATTAAAAAAAAATCCAAATTTAGTATCAAATCTGTTAAGGTATTGATTGACATACGAAGTGTTCAAATGTCCATGTGCAAGCTCAATCATATATTTCGGACAAAAACCTTAAACATAAGCATAATATGTTTAAGAACCTGGGCCATAGCTACGTCAGCTAAAGGCCATGCACACATGCATGTTGTTTTCTTGTGACTTGTGGCTATTTAAAAGATGTAGAAATTTCATTTGCTTCATTTTAAAAAAAATAAATGGACGTATATATTTTTGTAATATTTATTAAAATTTGACCTTCGATTGGTGAATTTTTCGATTCAAATTTTAATTTTTAGTTATATTTTAATAATTTTTGTTGAAAAATTTTGATTAATTTTCGTAAATTAAGCGGTTTGTATAAATAATAAAAAATAAATTATTTTTTATTTAATAGTTTTTTAGTTAAACTTTAAATGTTTCGATAAAGAAAAGCAATTTTTTCAATCAATTTTTATTTGATTTTATGATGAATTAATACTGATTGAACCTTTTAAACTTTAAGCTTCTGTCTTATTGGTTTAACTTTTAATCTAGTTTTAAAACATTTATTTCATATTATCAAGAAAATTTTTAAGAATAAAGCAAACCAAATAAGGAGTAGATTAATTTGACTTATTTAATAAATTATAATGATAATAAATAATATCTATGATGACTATTTAATAAATTATAATTACTTAATTTAAGATATCAACGTATTTTATGGGAATCAAATGTATTTTTATTCTCTTTTTAATATGCTAAGTTTGCTAATTTATTTAGTTAGTGATGTTAAAAAAGACTTATCCCAATTTTGGCCCAGATTGATCAAGTTATGGGCGGGGCACGGGCCAGCTCGACTTGTGACAAAATGACGTTATTTTTTAAGTTTTTTTAAGAATATATATGACCCGGTCCGACCCATCCATGCCTGTTGGGTCATGGGTCGAGCGACAAATCACCTTGGTTTGCTAGATCACGAGTAAGTCACAGGCCGATCCATCTCCTCCTGTCAAGTCACAGGCCACCCTAGCTCAAAGTTAGGTCGGGTCAAACTAGGAGCGACCAATTGACATCTCTATATTTAGTGATATACATGGTGTGTTCTTGACTAGTGTGGTTGTGATTTTTTTTGCTAAATTTGGTTAGAAATAGTCTTAATTTATAAATTAGTATTCATGATTTTAATCTTGGTTTTAAGGTAAAAGAATTATGAATTAAAAAAGTGTAGTTTTTAAATGTTGTCTATTTTAATATTTATTTTAAAATTTAGGATATTATATATTAATAAAATGATAAAAAATATTGTCAATTGTTATAATTTTTAAGTATCTCCTAATAAATAAATGGGCGATTATCTATTTAAATTATAATCAATTAATAATTATATAAAATAAAAATATAAGCTAAATTTTCAAATATGTATCTTTACCTTACCTTTGTAGTTTTATTAACACAATATTAAAATAAATTTGTTCAATTTTAAATAGTTTTTATTTTAAAAAAGTGGAAAGAACAGAAGACACCGAAATTGAAAATAAAAAATCAATATATAAGTACCACATAAATTTTGTGTAATTATGATTATTTAAGTGAAAGGTATATCCTTATGTCAGAACAACATCAACATTCAGTAAAAATTCTTATTTAGAGAATTTTAATAATATGCAATTTTACTCCTAATAAATAGAAAAATTATTTCTCACATGAAAAAGAAAGAGAGAGAAGTAAATAAAAATAAAATAAAATAATAATAATAATAACTACTACTACTATAACAAATAAAAATATTAATAAAACCTATAACAAATATAATAATAATAATTACTTAGTAAAAATTTCGATAAAATGTACAATTTAATAACAATTTTTCGTATCCAGTCTTATTTTTAATTAGCAGAAAAGTTGTTTTCGTAACAAAATATATATATTAAAATACGAAAATAATAATAATTAAAAAAAAAAGTAAACCTCTAACCTACTGATTATAAAATAATTTTTTAGATTAAAATAAAGATAAAGGTGATAAAATTTATATAACATAAATGTAGCAATTTATAAATGCTGACGTGGTCCTAATGTTGCATACATGGCAAGTTGCATGTATAAAACTTCGCAAAAACCCACTTCTCTCTCTTCCGCTCTCTTTCTCTCTGTTGAAAAAGAAAAAAAACCAAAGCTCTCTTTTTTCCCTCACAAACTCTCTGAAAGCCAGTTTGATACCAAAAGGTACGATTTTGATCCATAGACACATCTCATTCTCTCCATCTCTTTTGCTACTTGTACACTGCAAGAAACAGCTCTACATGGGTTCATTTAAATATTTGAGAAGAAAGTAGTAAGCTGTGAAAGTCTTTGACAACAACAGCCATTATTGGTTAAAACTAGCGCCCTAGAACGATGTACTAAGCAGTTTCCTTAAAATTACATACTTTAAATCAACTAGAAAAGCAAAAAAGAACCAACCCCAGATCTCTTTTTCTTGTGTTTTCCTCCAGATCTCTCTCCCTACACAAAACCCTCCAATTTGAGTTCTTCTGCTTCTTGTTTGTTTGTGGTTTTTGGTATTTTGTTTTCCCTTTTTTTTTTGGTGATAAAGTTGGGGTGTGTTGCATGCAATACTGGGTTTTTGTTTCTGGACTGAGTTTTGGTTTTTCTTGTTGCGTTTGGGTTTCAGGTTTTAAAGGGTTTATCGGGTTGTTCCATGGAACCAAGGTTCATGAACTTATGGCACTTGGGTTGATTAAAATAAGGAATTTCCATTGATTTTTTGCGCTTTTATCTTTTTGCCTTTTTGGGTTTTTTTAAAAAGAAAAACTGAGTTGGGGTTTTTGGAGATGGGTAGCTCTGGCGATCCCGGCAGCAACGGTAAAGCCATTGATGCGTCAGTCGGCGGGTTAGTTTGGGTTCGGCGTAGAAACGGGTCTTGGTGGCCGGGTCGGATTATGGGTCTTGACGAGGTTTCTGAGGGCAGTTTGGTTTCGCCGAGATCAGGCACTCCGGTTAAGCTTCTTGGTCGTGAGGACGCTAGCGTGTAAGTGCTCATTACCCTCTTATCTTTTTCAGTGTTTAGTTCTTTTGCTGTTAGACATTGTTCCTATTTTTGTGCGTGTGGGTCTGGTTGTTCTTGTGAGGATACGACTTATCCAAGTTGCAGCCTTGCCTGAACAGTGAAAAGCCTAATGTTACTGATTCATATTTGCTTTTCCAGTTTCTTTGGTCTATAGTTATGAATATGTTCTAAGTTTCTAACTTGCTATGTTAAGAGAGAGATACGAGTCTGGTAGTGCTTGTATCGCTATTGTGGAGAGTTAGTTTCTTTACTGGTTTTGACCCTCGATAGTATGTTTTTATGATTGAATTGGCTTTTCTGATTACTTTTTCACGGTTCCTGATTCTTATTTATAGAAGTTTTTATTGCTAGATTTGACAGTGAGGATGTGTTTTGAACTTTGATAAGCTCTTCAGCACCTTTAAGTTGCGTTTGGATGGCTATCAAATAGTGTGGGAATTTTATCAATATGTGGATGCTCACTTGCCCTTTTTCTTGCATTACTGAAACTTATGCCCGTTGATACTGGCGAATAGATGAACGTTCCAATTTGGGTGGGAGACTGGCATTGTTTAGGTTTTGGAGCAATGTTCATATTGTAAATGGACTTTATGCTCTTTGAATTTTCAGAGTGACATTGTAATCCACCTTATGCAGGTTGTGTTAGATTACAAACAAGCAAATGTACGAATAAAAGTATGCTTCTGTGCTCCTCTATGCAATCTGCAGGTTTAATCTGTTTGATCAATAGTAAATGGAGGAACACTATTAACTACTGTTTAACAATGCTCCTTTTACCCATTGGTAAATGTACTTCTAAACTTTATTGAGTTTCTTTCCAAGAGTGTGATATTAGTGAAGAAACTTGATTTCTTATGAAGTATGCAATTGGGTCTTTATGTCCTTGTGAACAAAAATTTTGACAAAAGCTTTTTCTTTTTTTTTTGTTGTCATAGGGACTGGTATAATCTTGAAAAATCTAAAAGGGTGAAAGCATTTCGATGCGGGGAATATGATGAATGTATTGAAAAAGCAAAGGTATCTGCTGCAAATGGTAATAAGAAAGCAGTGAAGTATGCAAGGAGGGAAGATGCAATTCTCCATGCTCTTGAGATTGAGAATGCTCGCTTGGGCAAGGGTAATGTGCACTTCTCCAGAACTAATGATTCCGGTGCTGGGAATGGTAATTTAGCCAAAGAATCAGCTAGCATGTCTCTTTCGAGAAAAGAAGATGAAGACATGACTATCAAAGAGAGTGGCTCTGATGATCCAGATTCTGATTCTGACTCTGGTTTCATGTCTGGTGCAGATTCGGGTTCAGCACTGGAATTATCCCAGTCTGGTATATCATTTGAGGAACCAAACCATAATGGTGCTTCTAAGATGCAAACAAACCAGGGAAAGAGAAGAAGAACGCCAAATGACTCAGAGGATGATGGAACAGAAGGGACTAAGCGCATGAGAGGACTTGAGGACCTTGGCATGGCTGTGGGAGATTCAAGCACTGGAAATTGCATGTCTAATGGCACTTTTGGAAATGGACACAAAATGTCGAACTCGTCTATCAAAAGAAAGAGATCTCAGACACCAATGGTCAATGAGTTCTTAAAAAGAAAAAACCGTCGTCGGCCGTTGACAAAAGTTTTGGAGAGCACAGCTATGGTCTCTGTTCCAGTTACGTGTGACCAACTTCCCAATTCATGTGGTTCTCTTCAGGGGTTATCTGATGGGAAAATTTCTGGTGTGGATTCTAATGAATCTAAAAGAAGCTTATGTTTAGCTGTCAACAACAATAATTCGGACAGCAATGGTGTTTCGTGTGACAATGGTACCTCTTTAAATCCTTGTGAAAATGACTGTGATACTTCCCTTGTTAATCCCGAAGTGAAGAAAGAGAATGATATACCACGCTTACCAGGCTCAGTAGAGAATGATTCTTCTGATAGACTATTTGATGTGCCTTTTGTCGGGGAGGAAAAGCATACCGCAGGTGTGGTAATTAGACTTCTGCAAATTTGATGTTTACACTTGTGTAAGTAGTTACTATTGTGGAACATTACTCCACTTGCTGATTTGCTTATATTCTCCAGGTATGTCCCCCATTCTGTCTTCATCTTTAAGGCACCAAGTTGATGGATTGAGGAGACAAGCTGGTCAAAATAGTCAAGCAGAAGCAATGTCTTCAAAAAATGAAGGAATTAATGAATCTGCTTCTACCAGTTCAGCAGCAAAGCATTTTAGCAACATCAGCCAAAGGATAGAGAAAGGCACCTCTAAGTGGCATAGAAAGGGAAAGAGGAATTCAAGACATGTGAATAAGAACAGAAAACGAGAGAGATACTATGTTGACATGGATGATGAAGCCAATGCTTATTCAGCAGGTGCAGGGCAAATGGATGGTTTCCTTCAGGGTTCTGATCAGAAATTTGATGGTCATGGTAACAGAAGGACCTTTGCTTCATTTCGTTCCAACTTGCAAGTCAAATCCACTTCTGCAGAAGATCGATTAGACAGGATTGGAGATTGGGGTAAGCCCTTTTCTCTAACAGAACCTAGAGTAGGGGGGCCATCAGGGGATGCGTCTCTGCCTCCCCAAAGATTACTTCCTTTCCGGCAGTCACGCTTTACAGTTAATTCTAAGTATGAGACGTCAGATTTTCCAGGGAGAAACGGCCGTAGTGCTTCAAAACTTTTTGATGTCAAGCTTGAGGTTAGAGCCAATTACCGACCACAACATGTTCCACTGGTTTCTCTGATGAGCAAATTACATGGTAAAGCAATCGTTGGTCGCCCTTTAACTGTTGAGCCTCTGGATGACGGCTATTGTGATGAGATAATCACCAGCTGTGAATGTGATGCAACTCATGAAAGTGTTCTGGAAGTTGCTGAACAAAGTAATACAGTTATGCGAACTGAAGCAGGAAGAATTCCTACGAAGCAGTCAAGATTTTCACCTAGTAAATCTGCTAAATTGAGGAAATCAGGACTGTTATCCAAAAAGATCAGAAAACTGTCTTCGTTGACTCGTAATAAAGAAGAATATAAGAAACCAGTGGTTGAGAAACCCAAGGGTCCAGTTATAGCTTGTATTCCTCTCAAATTAGTCTTCAGTAGGATAAATGAGGGAATGAATGGTTCGGCACGACAGATGCAGCAGCAGCGTGCGTCAACTTCAGACAACTCATGAACTTCCTCATGGTACTGCTGCGGAACATGGATCATCTCCATGAATTTGAACCCTTTTGGGAAGGTTTATTATGCTTAGTTTTCATTCTAACATGCTCAGTTATGCTATTGTCATTGAAGTTAGAATCCTGTATAATCCAATTTAATGTTGTAGAAAGAACAGCGAGAATGATAATAGATGAAAGCTGCTTTGGTTTTGTACATATGTAACATTAGGTGAGTTGTAAAGATGATGATATTGGTATTAGGTACACTTTGTTACCTGATACAATGTAGCCTATGGAATGAGGTTGGTTCAGGAGGGTGACTGATAACCTAAATTTTCGGCAACTTGTTGGGACATGATTGGTAATTTATTCCAAGCTCGAATACCATTTGTTTCATTGCTTCAAATATTGTAGCCATTTTGTGTGCCTGTTTCTACGTGTAAGCCTGATCTTTGTTCTTACTTTCCATTGCCATTTTTGTTACCTGAAAAGGTTCCTAATGGTTTGGAGCTGGAACATTTTGTGTGCCTGTTTCTACCTGTAGGTCTGTTGCTGGTGAAAGCCGTTGAATCACATGTTTTGAGAACAGTCTAGTCCACTTGATGAAGAAGATGGGCTGTTGGTGTTGTTAGCAACTTGCAAGTGCATTGAGCTGACTTAGATTGGTCCACAGTGATTTGTTAGAAAATGAACTTGGATTGGATTAAATATCACGTTAGCATACATAAGATTCAGTGCAAAATCCGTTGGTATATGGGGATTCTGTCAATGATTTGATGTTGTAAACAACCGGAAGGTAGTTTGGCATTCACACTTCGGATCACGAGTGTTTTGTTCACCTTTTTTTTTTTTGCTTACGAGATTTTTTAAGAGGGTCCTAATTATGAGAAAACGTCTTTAAGTCATTCACATTCAGACTAATTCTCGCTCGAGTCGGATAGGTCCCTTATAGGAGGTAAAACTTTGACATTAAGTTTTAAACGGCTGCATACATGAGGGAGGATTCAAATCTACGACCTCACTTAAGCAGTTCATATCTAATAAGAATGAATGGTTGTTAGGAGTTTCAACTAAATTTAAGGATGATAATCGGTCAAGTTGGGTTTGAACTTGATCTAATAGGGTTTAACTCAAGATCAAAATAATGATGAATTAGTTTTATTAATTAAAATAATGTCATTTTAATTTATAATTTTAAAAACATATTTTTAGTCATTTAAATTAAAACAATGTTATTTTGTCTAAGTATTTCGGGTTGTACCAAACCAATGCTTAGACTTGAACCATGTTCAAAATTTGGCAAACTTGGGTCGATATGTTAATTTAAGTTAGACTGCGTCAGGATTTAATTGTCAACTCTAACTAAATTTTATAAATGTTCTAAGTCATTTTAATCAATTAAATCAAAACAATATCATTTCATCTAACTGACTCTGGTTAGATCAAGGTGACTCTCATTTTGTGAACTCGAGTTTAATATGTTAATTTTGGGTTTAGAAGAATTAGGTTCAAATTACCAACTTTAACTAAATTTTATAGATGTTTAAGTCATTTTAATTAGTTTAATATTATCTAATAATTTTTAGTTGAATCGAGCAGATTCTAAAATTTAAGTTTTGTCTGAAACTCAATAATCTGTAATTTGATATATTAATTTTGGGTCGAATCGTGTCGGGTTTAATTTTTCAACTTTAACTAAATTAAATATATATGTCAATAATGGAATAAAGAAAAAAATGCGTATTAAATAAATATGCTAATTGGACTAGTATAATAATTTACTTTTCAGATTAAAAAGAAAAATGAATTTGCACAAAAGAGAGAAGACAAAGCCCAATGTTCATTTATTGGGTTCAACCGATCCAAACCAAGAGTACACTAACGAGGACATTTTAGTAATTGTGCTCGACAAGATTCAGATTAGGGTTTACTATAAAACCTAGCAAACTCTCGTGTCTCCGTCTCGTTGTAGCTAGTTTTGTTCTAGTCGTATACTCTCAGAGAAGCTGAGATAGAGAGAGAGAGCAGACGGTGAGAGATCAAAATGACAACGGCGCCTGGGCAGTTGGTGTGGGAGATAGTGAAGAAAAACAACTGTTTTCTCGTGAAGCAGTTCGGTAGAGGAAATGCTAAAGTTCAGTTCAGTAAAGAGCCCAACAATCTCTATAACCTCAACTCCTACAAGCACTCTGGTGATTCACTCTCTGTAGCTTTCTTTTTCTCTTTATACGCATACCTAGGTTGTTCTTGCTTTTTGTGTGTATTTTCTCTTTGTTGAAGAAATGAATGACTGTTTTGGTTGGTTATTTTTATTTTGGTTGCGGAACTGGAGCGACTTGTTTTGCTATGTGTGAAGATTGGAGCTTTTTATGTTTGCTGATCTGGGTTTATGAGATTTTGTGTGTTTAAGAAATCGATGGTTTGATTGTGGGGTTAAATGTGTAGGGTTGGCTAACAAAAAGACAGTGAGCATTCAGGCTGGTGGCAAAGACCTGTCTGTGGTCTTGGCTACTACCAAGACCAAGAAACAGAACAAACCTTCTGCTCTCCTTCACAAATCTGTCATGAACAAGGAGTTCCGGCGAATGGCTAAGGCTGTTGAGAACCAGGTATGTTTATACGAATAGACTGATCTATTTGTCTTAATGGTTCTTAATCT
>JAOSBK010000005.1:3642332-3653031 GCA_027568895.1 Erythroxylum shatona | reverse complement strand
ATGCAATGTTGAAGGAATCCTCCTCATGGGCTCATGGAGGTCCTAATGGTAGAACAACACTGCATGCTGCTGTACTTAACAACAATGAAGGTAAACACAATAAGACTATGTTCCTAGTTCTTGATTTTCGAAGAATAATAAGTACCATTTTTTACAACAAAAATTTTTTAAAAGAAAAATAAATATTTAGCTGTAAAATGAAAAACGTATTTTAAATATTTAGCTGTAAAATGAAAAAAGTATTTTTAATACATATAGCTTTTTGTAGTCAAAATACAGTTTTTTAAGAAGTTCAAATTTGGAACTTCTCAAAAAAAGCTTCTCAAATTACTTTTTTAAGTAGATTTTTTATATCAATTAATAAACTTATTTTTTAGTCTCTTTTCTCTTATGTTTTACACATAATTTTCACAATTTATGTTTATCTTGCAAACTCATTTTCACATTAATCTTGCAAACTAGTCTTCTCTAATTTATTGCAAATCTTCTTATATTATAATATGCAAAAAAACATATTGCAAATCTTCTTGTATTACAATAAAATACATAATTTATTATGTATTAACTATTTACTCAATTTAGAATATTTATTGTGGGATTTATATAATACTATTTATCTTTTTTAAATATTTTAATATATATTTTTGACATTAGTTTTATTTACGTTATAATCTATATAAAAAATTTGGTTATATATATTTTCATTTATGTTTCTTTCATATAGTTTAAAATTATATAATAATTAATATATTGCGCTTTGCATATTGTTTAATACATTTTAAATAATATTTTTATATATAAATAATTTTTATTATTAAATATAATATAGTTAAAATTAAAAATATTTTTTATTTTTATATTGTCAAACAATTTACTGTATGTAACTCTTTTAAAAAAACTTTTTTTTAAATAATAGTCAAATAGTCAAATAGTCTCTTAGAAAAAAAAATTTTAGAAAAGATTTCTAAAAAAAACTATATTGACAAAAGCTTTATTGGTATAAGCCGAACCAATCTGGAGTTAATCTATATGTGATGCTACAATAATTTATTAAATTTCAAAGCTTCAGCTGCATTGAAGATAAGCTGAATGGTTTTGCTCGTTATTTTATTTAGAGCTCATAGGAACATTGCTAGGAAAAATAGAAAGGAAAGAGATGATAACCCAAAAATTAGATGAAAAAGGGTGGATCCCTCTTCATTATGCTGCACACTTAGGCTACCTTGCAATTGTGCAACGGTTGCTGGAAGAAAATAAATCTTCGGCCGGCATACCGACCACAACAGAGAAGATGACAGCAATTCATCTTGCGGCTAGCCGTGGCAACTTAAGCGTCATGCGTGAGCTTATATCGTCTTGTCCGCACTGCTGCGAGCTGGTTGACAGAAGAGGATGGAATGTTGTTCACTTTGCAGTGGTGAGTGGAAACAAGGAAGTGGTTGACTACGTTCTAAGCAGCCCCCTTCTCAGGAACCTTATAAATGAGAGGAACTCTGAAGGGAATGCCCCTCTTCATTTACTTATTGATTCTGGTATCTATATGAGTTCCTTCATTAGACACCCAAGAGTTGATAGGCTAGCCTTCAATGCCAAAAACCTCAACTGCCTAGACATCATCTTATCCAAGGAAGGTGTTTTGTGGGAGCAGGTATTGCTTCTATATGAATTAACATTTCTGAATTTGGAAACTTCAGCAGCATTTGTTGATTCTTTATGTTCAACTAAAGTTTCCTTATCCTACTGTAGAGGGAAGCTGCAAACTGCTTGAGAGAGTGCGGAGCTAGACAGGGTAAGAGAGTTATTATTGAGCAAAATGATTGGAAGGAAGAAGGAAGCAATGTCGGACCGGATGATAATGGGCACAGGAATGAAAAAGACATTAAGGCCATCATAGCCATAGATGATAGCAGCAAGGTGGTCTCCAAAGGTTATTCTAGGAGAAAGTACGAGGACAATGATACTATCATGAAGCAAATTAAGGATGCAAGAGAGTCTCATCTAATTGTAGCTACTCTCATAGCAACAGTCAGTTTTGCAGCAGGATTCACTATGCCTGGAGGTTATAAGAGTGATGGTCCTGATGAGGGGGGTGCAATCCTGACGAGAAGTAAAGCTTTCCAGGCATTTGTGATAACCAATACGGTGTCCATGATGCTCTCAAGCTCTGCAGTCTTCGCTCACTTCTTTATGGCTATAAGTCAAGACAAGAAACTGGTCTATCCTATGTTCACTCTTGCACTAACTCTTACTTTCCTGGCCATGATTGCTATGGTGATCGCTTTCATTTCAGGAACATATGCTGTTCTTGCTCATGTCCAGGCTCTTGCCATTTCCACTTGTGTCCTGGCATGTTCCTTCTTTGGGTTTTACTACTATCCATTGGACTTACTCATACTGGAATCGCTTATTATGACAATACGTTCCCGTCTGCTTAGTGAGGATGCTTAGCAGAACCTTTGTTGTCTCTGTAATGTGTAGTTTTGGAACATGTGCTTCTGTCCAAATAGAGTCGGATTCTGTAGTCACTGGAAACAAAACTCCATTCTTCTAAGCTGTTTCCACATTTTTCATTCCTTTTCTTTTCAATGCTATGATAAGATGTTTCGCGTAGAAGATGAGAATTGCACCAACAAAATACACAGATTCAAAATATGAAACATGAAAAGAACCCATTTGACTCCCTGGGAAAATTCTTATGATTTTTAGTTTCAACATTGTTCATCTTAGGAAAAGTTTCCCAATTCACAATGAAGTAGACAAGCTTGCCGTGAGTTGAAAAAATCTCAGTACTTTGAACATTATCTTGCTAGAGAATAAATTTCTGATGAACGAGGAAAACTCTCATGAATCATGAAAACTTGAAACAAGTTTATTATGTAATTCCAAATCCAAAACAAAAATGCAAAAGCAAGTGCTGAATAGAAGAGATCCACAACTTTTGTGGAGATTTTGGAGTTACGCAGATAGTTCTCAGAGAAGGATATGTAAGAAACCAAGTGTTGACTGAGAACTTGTGGATCGCATTAAGGATGCTATACTCGAAAGGTCCATCTGGTTCTTGCGACTCTAATTAAGAGTAACTTCTGCTGCAGTTTAAGACCTTTACATTTATAGAGCTGAATCCAATCCCTAGTAAACAAGTACTAAGTTCCAATATCTTCTGGCCCGGGAAAGCAAACAGGTCAATTAAGCAACTCACAGACCTCATTTCAATATAGATTAAACAAGTTCCAATATGTTTCATCTTGTTATCATCGAATTTACACGAAAGTTTAATGCCAAGCATACACCATCACATGCTATACAGAATGGTTAACATCAACCGCATAACGGAATTCAATTTACACCAGATTCTTCTGGTCTGTGAAAGCAAAAAGGTCAGTAAATTAAGCCACTCACAGACCTAATTTCAATATAGATTAAACAAGTAGCAAGTTCCAATATGTTTCATCTTGTTATCATCGAATTTACACTGAAAGTTTAATGCCAAGCATACACCATCACATCCTATATAGAACGGTTAACATCAACCGCGTAACGGAATTCAATTTAAATCAGATTAATACATAACCTAGCCCCTGGCTTTAAGCTCTGCGAGCCTCCTAGACAAGTCATCCTCATCAACCTTCTCTTGCGACTTTGTTGGTACTGCATGAGTAGCAGGCTGGGGCAGCCCAACAGAGACCTCCAATCCATAGTCATCAGCCACCTGCTGCATCAAGCTGTTAACCTCACCCTCAGGTGTTGAAAGTGATGTTGAGCCAGCCATTGCATTCTCCATGAACTCTGCCTGCACCTCCATGTTCACAAACTGCTTCTCGAATTGATCCATTGTCTCAGACATTTTCTGCAAGTTACCTACAACAAAGGCAAAATCAAATTATGATCCCCGCATGCAACATCCAAAACAACCATCACATTCAGCCATAGTAGTCAAAGAAATTTAGAACATTAAAATTGATCAAACAAAACAACAACCAACACATCTCAGAGCCAATAATCAGAATTCTTTGCTCATAAATTCAATCACACAGAATTCCGTACCCAACTCTTTAACAGTAAAATCATAAACCTCTATGAGAAAGAAACACCATTCCAAAAACTACAAACTTGGACTAACTATTTTCCACTTTATAACAAGCACAATCATTGATAAACTGCATACTCGGCCGCTATTACCCTCTATATCCATGTCAAAGATTGAATATTTCAAACTACAGTAATTAGAATTGAATCAAAACTGAAGAATAATTAAAGATCACCAGTCAAAAAAGAGACATGGACCCAAACTTTTCAAGTTTTTAGAAAGCAAATCTCAAGAACATAAACTTTTGTTATAATATCACGATCAATAAATCGAAGAGTAAACTCCTCTTTCTTCAACTGAAAACTAAAAAGTACCTGTAGCTAGACTAGATTCGAGAGATTTAACGATAGAGGCCATGGACTTGTTGATGGTGGTCATCTTGGCCTGAGTATCGAGCCTCGCAACTACAGCGTCAAGTCTCGAAGCTAACCGCAGGTAATTCATCTGCTCCGTCCGTTTACGGATGGCGTTCTCGGCGTAGATCCGACCTCCATCCATGTTCCCCTTCTCGATCGCCTTTTTGACCTTCAATTTCTCGGTTTTTTCCTCTTTCTCGCACTTTCGTGCTTGTCTCTGCAGCGACTTGGCCGTGAATTTCAGATCCATTATCTGATTCAACAGTTTCTCTGTGTTTCCCATCTTCGCTGACTCGAATCGAATCTAGTTTCTAGGTTTTTGGTCTCTGATCAACAACAGGGCTTGTTTAATTGTTTTTGTTGAGTTTCCAAGGAAAAAGGGTCGAGACAATGTGAAGTTACGAATATGCCCCTGAAGAAAGCGTGTCCAGTGTCGACAAGACCGTGTCTAGACGATAATTGACTTTTACTTCTTGTTTTCTCTGTAGATATTTTAGGGGTTTGTTTTTGATTTCCAATTCTGAAAACAAAAAAGTTTGTTTGAGATTTTAATCTTATGGTTTAATGAAAAAATATAAAAAATATTTTTTCCCTATTTTTATTTTTTAATAATATAATTTATTATTATTTAAATATATATTATTTAGTTATTAATAAAAATTTTGAATAATTTAATTCAAGATTATATATTTAATAAATTAAAATTACTTATCAATAAAATTATGAATAATTTAATTTTTATAATTAAATTATATATAGTTAAATTTGAATAATTATTAATAAGTATAATTAAATTTAAAATATATAAATATTCAAATAAAATTAGATTTAATAATTAAAATATATTTCAAGTAAATATTAATTTATAGATAAATTTTTAACTTTTAATTATTTATTTTATTAAAATAACATACTTTTATTAATAATTTGTTAATAAATATTATATAAGAGATTAAATAAATTTATTTAATTAAAAATAATTTATATTTATCTAATATGTAATTATTATTATTGATAAAAATATAACTACATTAACATCAACAACTAAATAGATTTTTGTTTTTATTTAAAAGAAAAAACATAAATAAAAATTGAAAACTTCAACAGAAAAATAAAAGTAGAACCAAATGACGCCTAAGTAAGTTACTTAAATTTTTTAGAAATAATCCTTCTATTAATTAGGGTAAGATTACGTACTATTAGATCTAATTTCACATATTAGGATTTTACTAATTTAAATTTTATTTTGAGATAAAATTGGAATTATAATTCTTCTTTCATAACATTAGGGATTGGAAAATGTCATATTTATTTTCCGTACTTTGAAGGAATAAAGGCATATATTTTTTATTTATAGTTTGATTCAATTTTCAAAAGAATCCTCATAATTATATTTATCATAAATATTTTTTATTAATTTTCTTAAAATTTTGTCAATGTGTTATTTTCATATAAATTTTTTAGTATTGAACTGTATGAGATTTTTTAAAGTTCAGTTTAATTGAAATTCAATTGGATATGAAATATTTAATTTAAGTTTATAATTAATCAAATTTTAAATAATTCAAAATATGATTAGATTGAATTATGCCCAAAATTTTGTATTGAGTTATAATCTTGCAATGATATTTTATTATCAACATAGATAACGAATCAACCATATAAAAATTAATTTAATATTAATAAATTTTGATTTTGATTTTGAATTTAGTTCGAAATTTGATTAATTCAAATTGATATTATGGACTTTAAATTAGGTCAAATTCAAACTCTTTTGTCAAATTTAGTTAAAATTAATGTCGGTGGTAAAAGATGTTTTAAAGAACATAAGAGGACTACTTTTCCTAAAGTTTACAATTGTGAATTGGGTCAACATTAATTAAGTAAAGTTCCTAATAAGAAATGTATGATTTCTTTGGTTTTTTAGATGAGTTTTTATCTACAATATATTTTTTAAAGTCAAGTCAACTTACCAGTGCATAAGACTCCCTATTTTAGGAGAGTCTTAAAAAGATCATAATAAATGCAGTCTTTTCTTTATATTTTTACAAATAGACTATTTTTGTGATTTGAACTTGTGATCTTGTAGTCACGAAGGAGCAATTTTATCAGTTGCTCCAAGGCTTACCTTCAAAAGTCAATGTATCTAGTACACAAAATTTTCTGTTTTGTAAAGATCTAGGAAGAGTCATAATGTACACAATTTTTTTATATTTTTAATAATTGAGCCACTTTGAATTAAATTAGATCCAAATAACATTTTTTAATAAGTGTGATTGATTAGAGTTCAATAAAGTTTTTATTAAGAAGAATTTAATTGATTAGAGTTCGATAAAGTTTTTACTAAAAAGAATTTTTCGTTGCAAAACTCATTATTCTTTACTTTTACAAGCATATAAGAAAAACTTAGGTAGAGTTTGAAGAATTCCAGTAAGAGAGAGATAGTATTTAGGAATCTTATCATTATTCTCAAAAGCTAAGTTCTGCCAATTTTTTTGATCTTATATAAAGTAGGAATTGTAAGTTTTTCAGTTCTTAATAATTAAACATTAAAGACATAAATCAAACATGAATCATTTGTGCTCATTCAAATCTTGAATATAATAATAACCACATAGATAAAGCGAACAAATCACTTACCTTGAGCAGAATTCGTCATGATGTAGAGAAGAAAGCTTTTCCCGATTACGAACTAATTTCTTTCTCTTAACCCTCTTTTTGAACGATAGCTTGATGGATAACTCAGTACACAAATACTTACTCTTTCTGTATTTGTGTTTTATCTGTACTTAATTAGGGTAGAGAGAGGACTAATTTATATACATTTCTTTATTGACATTAAATTTTGTACGTCCATTACAGATTAAATTAACGGTTAATATTTAATATACTATTAAACTAAGAAATCCCTAAACCAAGTTTAATATGGGCTTATAGAAAATTTGGGCTACAACATTATGCCATATTTCTTACATTCTCCCACTTAGCCAGATGTTTCGTCATTACATTTAATAGTATAACATAAGGATAGCAAGAATTAAATCTTATAAACTGTCAACATCATAAGAACCTTAACATAACAAGTCATATAATATGGGTTATAGTGGTCATACACAGTGTAATTGTATACTCCCTTCCATATACCACCACATTAAGAACTTATCATGTTTAGGTTCATAAATTGTACATAACATACAATCCACATACTTGTTATAAAAATACATACAAATTTCTTATTCAAGCAGTCATGTATACATAAATATAATGAATAAGAAATATAAAATTCAGAAACATATTATTATTGAGCTCAAGAGTGCTAAAACATTATCATCAAATATTATTATCAATCATCAACATAACCAAAATCCATCCTAAACATATGATCTTTGAATGTCTTTGGTTGTAAACCCTTAGTTAGAGGAGTTGCTACCATGAGATCCATCTTAATATGTTCTATATGCACTCTTTGTTTTTGAATCTCTTCTTTAATAACAAAATACTTTAATTCCATGTGCGTTGCTCCTTTGGAGTATTTGTCATTTTTAGAGAAGAAAATTGCTTAGAATTATCATAATAAAATTTCAACGACTTGCTTACTGTGTTGACAACCCCAAGCCTTGAAATAAAGTTCCACAACCATAATACATGAATTATAGCCTCATAACAAGCTACAAATTTTGCTTCTATAATGGATGAAGCAATGACAAATTATTTGGCACTTTTCTATGAGATTGCTCCTTCAGCAAATATGAACAAATAGTCAAATGTTTTCTTTCTACTATCAACATACTCAGCAAAATCTGAATCTGAATATCCAATCACTTCTAAATGATTGGAGCTCTTATAAGTGAGCATGTAATCCTTTGTTCCTTGAAGATATCCCATTACTTTCTTTATAGCCTTCCAATGATATATGCTATGATTACCTTAATATCTACCTTACATCCCTACTACAAAACTAATGTCGAGTTTAATACAGTTTTGTAGGTACATCAAACTGCCCACAAAAAAAGCATATGGAATTGTTCCCATATCCTTATGTTCTACATCATTATTTGAACATTGCATAAGACTAAACTTATCTCCCTTTTGAATAGGGATTATACTTGCTGAGCACTTGCTCATGTTAAATTTCTTAATAATTTTCTCAATATAGGCTTTCTGAGACAATCCTAATAAATCTTCTGATTTCTTATGGACTATTGAAATTCTAATCACATAGGATGCCTCTCCCATATATTTCATTTCAAAATTCTTATAAAGAAATTCTTTAGTCTTATGCAATAAACCCAAGTCATTAGCAGCAAGCAGAATGTTATCAATATACAGAACTAGAAATACAAACCTAGTCTCACTGATCTTTTGGTAAATACACTGATCAATAATAATTTCCTCAAAATCAAAAGAAATAAAAGTCCATATATTGACTTCTTCAATTTACACACCATACTTTCTTTACCTTAAATGGAAAAACCTTCAAGTTGATCCATGTAAACTTCCTCCTTAAGATCTCCATTCAAAAAGGTTGTTTTCACATTCATCCGATATAGCTTTAAATCATATAGAGCCATTAATGCTAAAATTATTTTCAATGAATCTTTCCTTGAGACAGGTGAAAAAATCTCCTTATAATTAATGTCATCTTTCTGAGTGTAACCTTTGGCAATAAATCTAGCTTTATATCTTTCAACATTGCCATCCGAGTCGCGTTTAGTCTTAAAGACCCATTTACAATCAGATCGTTTAGAACCTTTTGGCAAGACTACAAGATCCTAGACATTGTTTTGAGCCATTGATTTTAACTCTTCTTTCATAAAATCAATCCATCCTTTAGACTTATCACTACTTATGGCTTGTGAAAACGAAACAAGATCATCATCAATGCCACAATTATAATATGACCCTTGCAAGTAAAGCACATAATCATTAGAAATAAGCCGACCTTCTAACCCTTACAAGTTTATTAAAGTTATACCAACTGGTTCATTTGCATGAGCTGGTGGTAAGTTAGGTTCTTCATAGGGTGCTTCTTCATTATTTAAATATTGTTCTTGATTATTTTGATCTTCTAAAGTAGGAACAACATTTGTTGTAGTTGTAGGTTTAAGAACATTGATGGGTAGTGGAACATCAACTCTTATTTCATTAATATCCACAACTTGATTTTCAGCACTCCCACTAACCTCACCATTATCTAAAAATTTGACATTAGTTGTTTTAACAATTCTAAGACTACGGTTTGGACGGTAAAACATGTACCCTTTAGATTTCTCTGAGTAACCAATAAAGTAAAGACTAACTGTTTGAGAGTCCAATTTTCTTTCATATGGATTATAGATACGTCCTTCTGCTAGACAACCGAAAATATGCATGTGTCTTAAACTAGGTTTCCTTCCAATCCATAACTCGAAACAAGTTTTAGGAACTGCCTTACTAGGAACTCTGTTTAGCAGATACACAGTAGTTTTAAGTGCATACATCCACAAACTTTTAGGTAATGAGGAATTACTCATCATACTCCTAACCATATCTATTAATGTTCTATTTTGCCTTTCTGTCACACAATTTTGTTGTGATGTACCTGACATAGTATACTGTACACTTATACTATAACTTTCAAGGAACTTAAAAAACAGACCTGGACACTGTTTAAATTCATCATACTTTCCATAATACTCACCACCTCTATCAGATTTTATAATTTTCACTTTTCTATCTAATTGTCTCTTAACCTCCCTTACAAACACTTCAAGGATATTTACAACTTAAGATTTTTCATGTGGCAAATAAATATACCCATACCATAAAAAATCATCTATAAAAGTGATGAAGTATTTTTTTCCATTAAAGGATGGAATGTCCAAAGGTTCGCAAATGTCAATGTGTATTATTTCAAGAAGGTGACTGCTTCTCTTGGCTCCTTTCTTGTTATGTTTGATTTGCTTTCCCATAATGCATTCCACACATAAGCCAAGATCAATAAAATTTAAACTTTGTAGAATCTTATTCTTTACTAATCTTTCTAACTTTTTTTGGCTATATGACCCAAACGTTTATGACACAAGTAAGCAGAATGTTTATTCACTAAACTGCGTTTTATTCCAACATTATGATTGACAATAAATAGGGATTCAGAAAAAACATCATTAACCTTGCGTTTGGTTACTGTCCCCGTGGGTGGGGACAGTAGACAGGACTAAAAAATCATGCCCCCATACGCGTTTGGTTGATGTAGCCGGAGATTGGTCACCTGACT
>JAOSBK010000005.1:3617857-3642232 GCA_027568895.1 Erythroxylum shatona | reverse complement strand
TATATTTGAATAATAATAAATACAAATTATTTAATGATAATAATATTAATTAGACATAATGATAATAATAATACAAAATATTGAATTACAAACCATTCATAATAAAAATACCATTGAATTACATCTTCCTACTCATATTAAAGACTAGGGGCATATTCGTCATTTGCACTGTTTTCTGTCTCTGTCCCCTACAACCAAACACATCTGCCCTGGAGACGGAGACAGAAATTTCTGTTCTGTCCACCACAACCAAACACCTCACTGTCTCCAGGGTTTGTTCCGTTCCGTCCTGTTCCGTTCCGTCTTCAGATACCGGAGACAGTAACCAAACGCAGCGTAAGTTTCCATTCATATAAACCACCCATAAGCATTCTATAACCAATAAAGGAATTATTATTATACAAATTGAAACAATCATTTCCACCCTTAAAGGAATATCCACTAGCATCAAATCTAGAAATATAAATTAAATTTCTAGAAATTGAAGGTATATAGAGAGTGTTCATTAGATTCTAGTGATGCCCAATATCTAATGTTAGCCTGCATTCAACCCCTTTTTTTGTAACAATCAGCTACAACAAGCCCTTTTTTTTGTAACATTTACAAAATCTATTTTTGACTTTGGATTTTGATCTTGACTTATGCCTATTGCTACTACTGGAATTTTTGTTTGTTGGTCTTTCTCTTACAATCAGTCCTTCTACAAGACTACTCTGGTTTGAGATGAACTTCTTGTCAATAATATCTTTTGAAAGTGAGGCAAATTTGACCTCCTCTAATGTGAGAGACTCTCGATCATAAATAATAGTCTCTCGAAAATGCTTATAAGATGGAGGTAAGGAGTAGAGCAACATGAGAGCTTAGTCTTCTTGATCATACTTGTCTACTTGATATCCATATTCATGAGATCCATGAGAATTGAGCTCAAATCATCAACATGTAGTTTGAGTGAACCAATTTCTGCCATACAGAGCATATGCAATCGGTGTTTTGCAACTAACCTGCTAGTGAGACTCTTTGTCATATATAGAGATTCTAACTTGGGCCATAACGAAGCAATTGTCTTCTTGTAAATAACTTCACATATGATTTTATTTAAAAGACTCAAGTAAATGGCAACCACGACTTTTTCATCCATGTCTAGTTTTGGACATAAGTTAATTCGCCTAGTATTCTGTCCTTTCCCAACAAGGCCTTCTACACAACATTTTATGCCAAGACTGCATGCATCTTGATTTTCCATAAAACAAAGCTAGTGATGCAATCGAACTTCTCAAAATCAAATCTTGTTGTTGCCATCTTCAAACAAAACTTTTAATAAGAAGCTTTAATACCAAATTGTTGCAACGAGTGTAAGATTGTAGAATTTTGTTTGAGAAATTTGAATGGGGTAATGAAATAAGTAGAAAAATATGTGAAAAAAATAAGACATAAGAAATTTACATGGTTTGCCCTTTTTGAGACGGGCTACGTCTATGGGCGCAGACAATAAAAAAAATGAAAAAATTACAAAACACTCAATATTTTATTTTAACCCTTTAACTCAATTACACCAAAAATTGGTGTATAATAATTTCATATTTTTACTCAAAAATAGGTCACAAAATGACATCTTGCTTTTCAGTTATTAAACACGGTGACTTTTTTTTTTTATAAGCAAAAAGCATGTAAAATTTGTCAAATTAAATCTTTAGCTCTCATGTATGGATTTGCGTAGTTAACAACTATTAACAAAAGAAGGGCACAACTTGACAATTTTTAAAAAGATTGTTGGCACTAAGCTAATTAGTCAGCGTCTGCCATTATTTAGAACCTGTGGTGGCAAGTCTATGGAGCTTTCGTTGGAAAGCTTGGAGAAGTTTAGCAGTAGTAGCAGGCGGTGGCGGTGGCGGTGGCAGCGATGGCGGCAGTGGTGGGTGAGATATATAAAATCCAATTGAATCAATGTACCAACCACTCCTTCCCATGAATCCCACTACTGATCCTGATTCAATTGTGAGTGTAAATGGTGTTCCCCCTTCACGTCCAAATGGTCCATATGTTCTCTTGTTGCTCTTGAACATTAATGACTTTATCACAGTGCTGTTCCGGTGATTACCATAGTACCCACTCACACTTACCAAGAATTCCTCTGGATAATCCAACGTAATCTGTCAACATAACAATTCAAACCTCCTAAGTGTCAAGATCGAAACTTGAATTGTAGCAATTCTATTGATATTTAACATGCATGCATTATGCGAAGATGGAAATGGTTGAAAAGGAAATGAAATGATAACAGCTAACCTTAACAGTTCCATCACCTCCAGTGCCCCCATGTTTGTTGACTGTCACAGGTTTGCCATTGTTATCGTACACTACACGTATGGAATCTATGCAACTTCCATAAGCGAGAGTGATCTCTCTAACTCCATGGTAGATACTACCATCATCCCAGCTATCGCCACCATTTCCTCCCCAAGGTCCTACGAGTATGCTCGTCCTTTTCCTGTTTGTTTGATCCTCACCGTTAGCTTCCTGCAACAGTTTCATTGCGTGGAACTTGCATTAAGAGAGAAGGTGGTGTGCAAAAAACCAAGAAAAAATAGAAAACCAGAAGAAAAAGAGCTTCCAAGTATCAATGGAAATTGGAAAGAAACATCAGGCATCTGATTAGTTATTAGAAGAGCTTAGAACGGTCGGTACCATTTGGACTTTGGAGATATGGTTGATCGACAATAATGATAATCTGAATATGAGAAATAAATGATAATATACAGAAAGAGCAGAATAAGTGATATGGCAGTATCAGATTCTTCTGTTCATGCACTACATAAAGAACCAGAACTTCGCATTATCTTTTCCTTTCACTTTAATCCTTTTCTTAGGTGCGATTGACAACTTGAAATTGATGCGACATCATACGCGTATCACCAAATTGTTGTCCCAATCAAAGATTCTCGCTCCAGGTGACTTTCTGACATTAACACTTAGCTTGTGATGCTTTCTAGCTGGAGCAGGGTTTGAATAATGTGATTATTTAGAGCAAAAACTGGTTGATAAGATGCCCGGAGAAGCTAGTCTTCGTCGCAAATTTTTCTGGGTGAGATTTCGAAACTGATAGTATGTAGATTTCTTATGAAAAGGATTTTAAGTTATTATGATTTACATTCTCCAAAAAGTGTCAGCCAGATCAGGTTGAAGGAGATAAAACGCACTAGCACTTTGATGCTCCGTTAACTCTAAGCTGTATCCTCTCCGCCTTACATAGCTTGTTGCATGGAGGCCAATTCTTCAGTCTAATATTATGATGTTTTATTGTGTCTAACGAATCTCAGCCATTTATTTATGTAAATTCTACGTAAATTTTACGTGGGTCCCGTAAAATAAATAGTTGAGAATTCATGAGACAAAATAAGACAAAGTAATATTAGACAAAGAATCTTATTTGTGTTGTATGACCCTTTTCGTTCGATGACAGGTATATGAAATTTGGTCCATCAAAAGTGGAGGTTCAATTCTAACATATCCATCAAGAAGGCAATTAATGTGTAAATAGACTGGCCGCATTAGCCTATCGGGCAGATCTTGGCTTATACTACCTACAAGACCCATCGGAAACTATTCAAAATGTTCTCACGTATGATATACATAGCATGATGTATCCTCGCATTCTGCATTAGACGCGACGGGCCTGCAAATCTATTTTATTTTAGCTTTTCCTTTATAAAAAAAAAAACTATCTCTAAAGGCTGCTGAATAGTGGGCTTTTTGGTAGACTTGTGGACTTCTAATAGATTCTTGGGTTGAAGCTCTCCTAAGCTTTTATGGATTGTTGAAGTGACGACTCACATTATGCATAGAGTTGACAAAACAATTTAAATTTGGTTCAATCTGACTTATTCAAAATTAATTAGTTGGACTCAATTTGATCATATTTTAGCTGAACTTAGGTTTTTCTAAAAAAATTTAAATTTAAATTCAAACTCAAATTTGGAATACACGACTTGAAGTCTTTTTTTTTTAAATGACATTATTTTATATAAAATATCATTTTTAGATCAGATAGTGCTTCAAACCCTTCAAGTTTAATTGGGCTTAGGAGTCTTGTGTACCCAATTCGAACCTGATACAAAATTTTTTGATGGGGCTCGAGCCTAAGCGGGCCCAGCACATCCCGACCCATTGCTAATCATTTGCAAAATTTTTAGGCACAATTAGAGGAAGTAAGAATGGCCAAATTATGAATTATCTTCTTATATGCTACTTTATGATTTTACAACATAATTAATTAACGTATATATCTTTAATTAACTAACTTATATTTTGTAATATAAATACATTTAACAAATAAAATTATAATGAAATTATAATTATAAAATTTAACCTTTTAGTCTATGTTATATAAGTCTCTAACAAAACGAAAATGTTAGCATACCTAATGTTTCTTACGTTTCTTTTGAAATATTATTTATGTTTGTAAAATTTTTATTATAATTATTATATAAGTAATCATTTGATTTAAATTTTTTCATATAAATTTTGTTATATTATTTTTAGAGTACTCAATAATAATGATATATATTATGAAATATATAAAATTAATTAAATAATTAATATAAGATTCGTTTTTAAGTAATTGAAGAAAATATTTTGTTGTCATCTCCACTTTATTTATTATGATAAAGGTTTAATGAGCATCTTTGTTTGATCATTTTAACATTTATATTGAATGTTATTTATATTTGTTTGATTTTTTTGTGAATCTATAAATTAATGACGATGATACATTATTAATAATTAAAAAATATTAACTGATTTGATTGGTTCAATCGAAAAATTTTTAAATCGGCCAATTTTTTTGTTCGATTTTAATTTTTCAACTTGAATTACTTTAATAACTTTTGTTATAAAAAATAAATCAATTTATTAATTAATTGGGTTGATAAGAAAATTATTTTTAAATCATATTTTAAATTTTTTAATTTTATTCAAATTTTATGAAATTTTATTAAGATATAATATCAGTTGAAACTTTTAAATCTTAAATTTTTTGCTTTATCAATTTAGTTTCCAGTCTGAATTTTAAATTATTACAAATTACGGCTAATATAATTAAATTTAATCCTATATAATATAAATTGTTATAATAATTAATAACTAAATAATTATTATAATAACATGTGAAACATATGAGACTTGTTATTAGCACGTGAAGGAATGGCCAAGTCCAACTCCACGGGTGTGACAGCAGATCATAGTAAGAGCTCATGAAATCAGCAGCCCCACTTGAAAGAACCAATCTTTCATTCAAATTCAATCAACTACCTGGATTTTACATATATTCAAAGTTATTGACACAGAGAATCCGGTTCAGGTCAACATGTCTTTGAGTCATTTCTCTTCATTTTAGGTTTTGTTTCACAAAGTTCCCGTCTTTTTCTGAAAGTTTGTTCAATTTACAGTTTCAACTTTGAAACTTTACGATTTTCGGGTTTTTTTTTTTTTCTGTAGATCGTGGAAGTGAAGCCATGAGTCTCTTTCTCTGGGTTGGTTTCGTTTTGTGTATGCTTTCTGTGAATCCATCTTTGAGCTTATACGGGTCATCGTTGTCGGATATTCCCACAAGGTTTCTCAGTTATGCCAAGGAAAAGGAGTTTTCTGATTGGATGGTGGACGTGAGAAGGAAGATACATGCGAACCCTGAATTGGGTTATGGGGAATTTGAGACCAGTAGGCTTATCCGGGAAGAATTGGATAAGATGGGCATTAAGTACAAACACCCTTTTGCAGTTACCGGTATAATTGGGTACATTGGGAGTGGTAAACCTCCTTTTGTTGCAATAAGGGCAGATATGGATGCGCTTCCTCTGCAGGTTTGCTTCAGTTTTGACTTCCAATTCCTTAGTTCCATTATTTATCCAAGCTTGATGCTTGTGAATTGAACATGTCCGTGTAATTTCTTTTTCCCTACCAACATGTTTTATACCCACTTACCTGAATTTGTAAGTTTATGTGATTTATTGGATAATTGAAATTTGTCTGTTTTATCGGATAAAGTTGCAGAATTGAGTTTTTTGGGTGGGGTTTTATGGCATTTGAAATGATAGGGTATTGCTTGGTAGTGATGTGGTAAAAGTTATGGATTTTATCCCTCTTTTGTTTTAAATTGTAGTTGAATTCAGTATGAATTTGATGTAGAAGTTCTGTACTGAATAAATTTCAGTTTCTTTTGAAGTTAATGCATTGGTGTTCGAACCCTTTGTCAGGAAATGGTGGAATGGGAGCATAAGAGTAAAGTCCCTGGAAAGATGCATGCTTGTGGGCATGATGCTCATGTTGCGATGCTTCTTGGTGCTGCGAAGTTACTTAAAGACCATGCTGACCTGAAGGTCTGTTCCTTAATCTGGCTTGCTAGTTACCAGTCCTTTAATACGAGCTGTCCTCTTGTCAATGAGATTAAGATGATGAATCCCCATAAGAAGCCCTTGAGAAGAAAAGAGGAGAAAATTAAAAAAAAAAGGCTTATACCTTACCATGAGAGTGGCTTGGTATTTATGGTATTAATTGTTGTCTAACAATCATAATAGCAATAATCTCAATAGTTGAAACTGTTGACAATTGGTCAAATCAGATTATATACTTTGTAAAAATTATCTGAAGAGAAGTCAGTGCTTAAGGGGGGAAAGTCAGTGCTTAAGGGGGGAAATCCATTTACTCTCGCATCATGTGATTTATTGAATGATGCTACATCATTTCCTATATCAATTTGCCAGTTTATAATTCAACAATTTTCCAGCTTGGCAGCTTATCTGTTCATAAAGAAGAAGACGGCACATAATTTTGGCTCTCTTACATAATTTTTGGTTCCTTCTTTTTCCCTCCTCAGATAATGAGCTTAGGAAGGAAAAAGTCTGTAATTTAGTACAAACTCATTAACATCATGATGCCAGGCCTCTGATATTTTCAGGCCAATAGGCCTTTTCATTATGCCTTTAATATGTTCCTCATATATCCAAGTAATTGTTGTTCCATTAGGGTACAGTTGTTCTTGTCTTTCAACCAGCAGAGGAAGGAGGTGGTGGAGCCAAAAAGATGATTGATGCTGGGGCATTAAAGGATGTCAATGCTATCTTTGGGTTGCATGTTGATCCTAAGTTACCGTTAGGTCAAGTTGCCTCCAGACCTGGCGCTCTGTTGGCTGGGAGTGGCTTCTTCGAAGCTGTAATAAGTGGAAAAGGAGGTCATGCTGCCATTCCTCAGCACTCAATAGACCCAATATTAGCAGCTTCAAATGTGATCGTTAGCTTACAACATCTCATTTCACGTGAAGCTGATCCACTGGACTCACAGGTAAATTTTTGTTATTCAAATGCCAGTTCACCCATCTTTTCTTGTCTTTCTTCCTATATGTGACTAAGATCATCTTTGGCATGTTTTGTGTTCTGGTTGTGAATCACTTGCAATTTTATATTATTTTTGTTCATTAATGTTTTCCATTTTCATCAGGATCTCTAAAGCATAATTTTCATGCCATCATCTGTTAGGCCCTTTGTAATGGGTCTCTGTATCTATTTCCTAGAGCTTGTGCTTTAAAAACTAACAGTAATATTTCGGCATCTACAATAGACCATTATAAAGAAAAACAACGCTAATAAGCAGCGGATAGTACTCACTAGTTATGCAGTAACTAGATAGGCGAGTTCATGATTCTGCTGATACATTTTTAGATCTTTCTTAAAGAAACAACGGCAGTATTCATTTCAGAAGTTATTTTCTGGTCTATTATTGCAAATATGAACTGTCTAATGATGCTTGTACCTTTGACTGCAACTTCCTAACTTGCTGTTGAAATTTAATAATTCAAACATTTCATCCCAATAGCTGTCAAAACTGTTGACGGAAAGTATTTAATACTTGGTTTCTATACAGAATGACTACGAAACTTGGCTTCTTAAACACATGAAACATGCTATCATAATCATTATAGTGCCAGTTTAAATGCGGAGTATAACTTGCAGGTGGTGACAGTTGCAAAGTTTCAAGGAGGTGGTGCATTTAATGTCATACCTGATTCTGTTACGATTGGGGGAACCTTCAGAGCCTTTTCAAAAGAAAGCTTCCATCAACTTAGGCAGAGAATTGAAGAGGTATTGTGTTTCTCACCCTTGTGTTATAATAACTATGCTATAGCAACTTCATAGATTATAAGCACCATTCTTCTTCAGAGCAATGTGACCAAGCTAACTTTTTGTGATCATAACTGGGATCTCAGCTTGCTTTTGTTTACTTTCCCTGTTTCAAATTTTTTTCCTCATTATCCTTATGTTGCTACCAATGTCTATAGCAAATATAATTCACATTATTTGTGCTCTGAACTCTTAAACTGCATGTTTTGATGCTAGAAATGTATTTATGGCTTAGTTACCTAGACCATTTTGCACGCATAACAGGTTATCACAGGGCAGGCAGCTGTGCAGAGATGTAAGGCAATTGTGAAGTTCAATGAAGAAGATAAACCCTTTTTCCCTCCTTGCATAAATGATAAAGAATTGCATGAGTACTTCAGAAAAGTTGCTGGAGATATGCTAGGCTTTGATAAAGTTAAGGACATGCAACCATTGATGGGATCTGAGGATTTTTCCTTTTACCAGGAGGTTATGCCTGGTTACATATTCTTTCTTGGAATGCAGAACGAGACACAGCTTGAATTTGCCCATTCCCCCTATTTTGAAATCAATGAGAACGCACTTCCTTACGGTGCTGCACTCCATGCCTCATTGGCTGCAGGGCGTCTTCACGAATTGGAGCATAAATCAGATGGTCATGATGAACTATGAACCACTTAATGCCCTTTAATCGTAGCATAACATAAATTCTTTTAGACTTGGAACTTCAAAAGATGTTCCAAGATGGTGTTTAGTGCTCAGATATTGTTTAAATGGCTTGTTATTCTAATTGGAAGTCTATATAAGCTTGCAACAGATCCATCAAATGAGGGCTATTCTACTATTTGTTATTTATATATTGTGGAATCTGATTTTGGTGGAGCATTAGTTTCATATTTACCGTGCTCTAACTTTCATCGCCTATGAATAGCGTGTCCATAAATAAAGTAATTTGCATCTTCTGCTCTACAGTCTTGTGAAGAAGACATTTCTTTCTGTAATTAAGGGTCTTACAACTTAAGCAAAAGATGCAGCGGAAGTAAAGTTAAAGAGTCCTGTATTACAGCTGAAACTTCAAAACTCCATTTAACGATGTTTACTCTGAACATACACAAGCTATGCTTCTCTTTCTCTGATGTTTTTTCAGTTGCAGATGGAACTTTGAGGATGATGGTGAACTACTAGACCAGACACTTGTATGCAACCCACTTTACTAGAATCTGATCTGCATCATGCAAGGCCACCTTCTCTAGCTGCAATGTTACACCAGATGAGGGGCACTGTCCATATTGTCTCGTAGTATGTCTCGTGGGGGTCTCATGTCCTTTTCCATTATCCTAATCAGGATGGAGTCAGGTCCTATTCAGCTTCAGACAATGTTTTCACGATTTCGAACATCATAAGTTAGTGATTATTGATCTGTCTGTGAAGATGTGTTCTGACAGGATTATCAAGTGTTAATGAAACACTATGACCCATGTGTTAAATCATCATAATCAGGGAAGTCGAAGGAAGATGGGATGTTCAGATTATTTAACATAAAATTCCACAAATCGAACATAGGAAAAGGCCTGTATTACTAAGTTCTATATTAACATGCTGTGTGCAGTTCTTTTAAAGAATACCATGTTTAAATTAGCAAAAGGTTGTACTTAATTTAACAGAAAGAAGACCTAACTTAAACATAATTTTAAATATGTTTTTATGTCCAAAGTTTATTTATACCAAAGGGAGACTGGAAAGCTCAATCAAAGTTGGAAGATGATGATAAAGTACCAGAATGAGATCACTTCAATACATGATAATAAGCCAAAAGAAACGGATAGAATTTATATATTGAAGTTGTCCAAAAACTTGAGAACTGTTTATATCTAACACGCTTTGACATTGAGGTTTGTAAATGCCTATATGCTCATTACAAATAGACCAACAAGTCATAGCAACGATTTTCCTGATACCTAAACTCACATGCTCAAGGTGGTGTTTTCACATAAACGTGTAGTCAGATCTACGTTCAGTACCCCAAAACTTTGGATGCTAAGCCTAATAGAGGATCTAAAGCGCTTGGAGCGAACTTCCGGGCAAAAAGATAACAAACATTCGTTGGCTGGTTATTGTAAATACAGGCATGTCCCTCAAAAATCCTCCTGAAGAACTCCTGTTTAATGTCGCCCTTACCAAAGGTTGCTGGATGCGCTCCACCCCTTGACCAATCTGTCCATGTCAGTGTTCTGTTTGCCAAGAGATGTGGAGATTTGATACTTAACATTGTCTGGAAGTAGTGCTCATCCACATAACATGCTGGTCGACAAAATGCTTTGAACTTGGGATAGTAAGTGGTGTCCTTAACTATGTCAATTGCCAGTCTACGATCGATTTCAAACCACTGAGACCCCTTACGCCAATCTTCAAGTGCGACCTCTGGTAGCATATTCCAATTGTAGCGCCCCCTCCCATACGGACCAGGTTCATCGAATGAACCCATAAAGCTGTATCTTGATCTTGATATGTAGCGGTAGATAATGCTGAAATTGTGGAGAGGAATGCACGACTCGGACACCAGGACGAACCATTCATTGGAGATATCAAGCAATGCATTAGCCAGGAGTCTCCTTTCAGCATCACACATACTCATCATTCCCCACTCTGCAACCTGCATGGAACTGAACTAAATGACGCATGCACAATAATAATGATACATTGATGTGGTTGTGGAGAAGCTCCAAGCAAGCAAACCGAAGACTAAATTGCAAGAATGCAAAGCAATCGTGTTGATCAGAAAGTTGTGCACACAATGACATATTCTGAATCTAATAAAAACTTTTAAACCGTCTTAAATACTCATTTGAAACAAAATTACAAGAACAAAGTATCTTAAATAGATGTCTCATGTCTTACAAAAGAACAAGGCTCATTCAAGTCTCATAAACAAGCAAACACAGTTTTGGAACCCAACAGAAAAGAGAGAAGACTATCTCAAGACAAGAAACCAAATAGTAACTAGTTCAAATAGGCATAATAAATTATAGACCTGTAAGATAAAAGGTGGAGTACATACTTGGAGGGTAGGGTGAAATTTCTTACAAACAAAGAACTCCACAAGTTGCTAATCAACGAAGGCCATTAATAAGCCAAAAATGAGTAATAGAGAAAAAAAGATGGGGCAGTTGAGGGATGAAAAATAAGTTCTGTGATAATTTAGCGTGATGGGGATTCATTGTACAACCTTCAAGTATTTCAACACATGCAATTTGAAGCAATTCGGTAATTCCTTCTCGAATTTATGTGGCAAGGTTGAGAAATCTGGTTGCCCTTTCCATCTCCTTGTGGACGGACACCAAATAAATCAACACATAAGATTCACAAATTTCATATCACACTTGACAATTTTTTGATGGTATCAGAAATAACAGGAATGCAGACAAGGCGCAACAGAATACAGAATCAACTAATTGAGATCTCTCCAGTTCTGAAAGGCTGTTAACAGAAAATGGCTTGATTTTTCCTTCTAAAATGAGTAATCAAACATTATCCAATATACAAGGTAAATACTGAAATGATGGAGATTATGTAAGATTTATTTGGAAAATAAGATGACACTTATAAAAGGAAATGGAAACAACCAATCAAAGCTAAAAGTGAAACAACAATATTGCTCCCATAGAACATATATATAATGCTAAATCATGCAATCTCTAAACAAGAAATTTACGAAAAATACCTGACTTGGGATTTGTCTCTTGTAGAATACTGATGATGACGTAAAGTTTGATCCATAAGATGGTGTTGTATGAACATAGATTGAATAAAGCCCCTCGTGACCCTTGAAAAACCTCTCCCACAGAGGTGCCAGTGGCAATGGCCCCTTAGCCAAGAACATAAAGGCAATTTTTGGAACTCTCTTAAAGGGATATTCCTTGATCTGAGGAACAAATGAAGCACGCCAAAACAGTTGTGTATCATTCATTTTATGCAACAAGTTTGAAGGAGGCTTAAACCAATTCTGCGAATTATCAGGTTGCTGAAAGCATGGTACGATGATATTGGACCTTTTTACTCCAGTAACATTTTGGACTCCAAAATATCGAACCATATACATGCTAACAATCGAAACACCAAGACCTAGGACCAAAAACAACAAGAAGAACTGGAGGAGTCTCAAAGGCAAGGGCCTATTATGGTTGAATCTGAGATTAACTAAAGGGTCCTTGCCATCCTCCAGAGCCATCTTAATCACAACTCCCTATCCAATGAACTTCTGGCACCGAGCTGTCTAGACAATCGAAGTCTAAAACACCATAAGTAACAAAACTTTCGGTAATCAAAAAGCAAAATCACTGTCGCGTAAAGAACCTCTTAAAGATGACTAAGAACCAACTTGGGCTATTGCTAAAAGGGTTATGATCTCACAAGCAAGATACACAGATACAAATCAAGCGGCGGTAGAGGCCAGATCGCCAAAACAAGATCAAATCTTTACCAAATGCTTCTGCTCCAAAAAGGGAATTTAAAGCACCCCAAAAGCATAAATTCGATCAACACATTCGTTCCAACAAATTTGGCAACTGCGAAACAACATGTAACATGATTAATATTAAGAAGGGACATAAAGCAAGTAAGAAAAAGTGTTAATTACCATGTGGGATGTATGCTTATATCATCAACATGGAGGAATTACGCAAAAACGTCTAAGCAACAAGGTATGTGTGGAAAAGTTCAAACCTTTATTTTTTTTTGGCTTGAAGCTCTTTGGATTTGCAAAGAACAGAGCTGCAGAGATGGTGTGTTTAAAAAGATCACCCCTTTCACCTGTCGATTGCTGAAAGGTGTGGTTTTGAGCTAGAAACCTCTGATTTGACGCTGGGGTAGGGTGGTGAAAGGGCGTTGATTGATGAATCCAAAGTGAATTGAGAGTGTCACACACCACCTTGGTAGACGGGGAAAACCTATGATCTGTGCCTTGTGGCATTTTGTCTGTTGCTTTGGAATTTTAGACTCATGTGGGCCCCACTTTTGCCCTCTCTTTTCTTACCTTCTTTATTACGCACACATTAAATTTGAAAATCTTCTACTATTTGATCTTTTAATTAAATACTCATTTTTATCCAAAATAAGTGTCGTTTTAGAGTTATGCACACTTATTAAAAAAGTTAGTGAAATGTTTGATATACCCTTATTAATTACATGTTGAATTACTTTAAAAATGTAATCTGTATAATTAAGATGTGAGAGAAATTAAAGGGTAATTTTAGAAATAAAATTATAAACATACATGAAAAATCGTGAATGACACTTATTTTGAATAATTAAAATCCCTCTAAAACAACACTTATTTTGGATAGAAGGGAGTATGAAATTAAAATAATAGTATTTTAATATCTTACTTTAATTAATTTAATTATATATATTTACTCTGAAATTCAATTATAATATTATTATAATAGAATTTTTATTTATTGACTTGCATTTACTTGACTCAATTTGTTTTCTTACTCTAATTAATTTAATTATATATATTTACCCTCGAATTCAATTATAATATTATTAAAATCGAATTTTTGTTTATTGACTTGAATTGACTTCACTTAATTTGTCTTCCTTGCTTGATTAATAAGAATTAATAAAATAATTACTATTTGACGTAACACAATTATATAACAACACTCAGTACAAATTTTACTGAGGTTTAAATTTTAAAAAGGTCTAATAGTGCACAACTTTTCTTCTAATTAGTAGATAAACATAATACATTTATCTCTTACAAATAAATTTTAATTTCTTGTTGATATGGATAATCAAATTTTGTTATATTTTCTAACGATAATTAAGTCTTTTTATACTTTGTATTAGGTTTTATTTAGAAAATATTAAGTTTAAATTTAATTGAGCTGGACTAAAAGTCTTCATTTCTAAACATAAATTCTTCCATTGTCCTTAGTTGGATAGTGAAGGATCAGTTTGATTTCCTGTTAACATAACTAAATAACATAATTGGAACTTGGAAGTACAATTTCTATACCATTGGAATCTCACAAGAAAAGTGTATGGAAATTCTTCTAAATAAGGTGTATAAATCATAAGTCCAATCAAATGTGACAATTAATAACATTTAATTTATGAAAAATGGCCTAAAAAAATTGATATTAGTAATAATAGGATGGACATAATTTGGCTTAATAACAGTTTAAATTTTAACTTAGTTGAAGCCCGAATCCGATAAAATATAATTTGATTTGTCAATTAATTAAAAATATAATTTGATTTGTTGATCTCGGGTCAATTTAGTATAAAATCTAAAAAATATATAATTAATCAAATTTGAAAAATTATTAAATTTCAAGCTAAAATCTAGTAATTTTGAAAACTTGATCTTATTTAAACTAAATTTGATTTATCAATTTGGAGCATAATCAGATTCTGACGACCATATCCCCAAAATTCTTATTTTTTCACATCTTTGGTAAAGATCCAAAGTTGGAAGCTGGTCCTCTTTATAACATCAAAATGCCAAACTTCACAAGTTAGGGAAACAGCTAATAACAGACTCTTGAATGTGTATTTATTAATGTACTTGGTCAAAGGTTCTAAATGTTCCATCCAATTTCCAGAATTAGATATCATAGCCTTGAAAAAAGTTGTCCATTGGCAAGTTGATATCTTAAATTATTTGGCAATTTCTTAGAATTTTGAAGAATATTAAATTTTCAATTATGAAGCAATTAGTGTTAATTAGGGAAGTTAATATTGGGCCCCCAACACGAGTCCAAAAGTAGTTGGCCCGATTGGGTCATGGGTCAAGGTCAGGTTGAGCATGAATCGACACAACATGGCCGTGACTCAACTGTAACTTCAACAATGATATCGTTTTGTCAAAATTGACATTATTTTTTTTACATTTTTTAAAAATATATAGGTGAGTAGGGTTGGAGCCACGGGCTGACTAATTCGGCTCATTTACATCCCTAGTGTTAATAAAGTTTTTCAATTTAAAAATAATTTATTCATAACCTAAAAGTTAGAATTGGCATACATTCTTAAATTATGTAAAGTTGAGTGAGAATTAAGATTCTAATTTTGTATGATATTAAACACTAAACTTCAAATTTTATAAATTTAAATCTAAATTCGATTTCTAACTACTTTAAAAATCTCAAATGCTTAACAACATTCTTAAATGACTAAAAATAAATAATTATATCAATAGAGATTATTTTTCTAATTATTATAATAAAGAATAATCTTAATACAACTCTATATAATTTTGTTTAGCAATAAGCACATCAACATTATTTTTAATAGAGTTGATATTTCAAAATGAATTTAACTCAAAATTAAAAAAAGGAAAAAACTTGTGATTTAAAATAAGTTCAAGGAAAACCACCCAGCTCTGAATTCAAGTAATATTTCACCCATAACCGTAACTCATCTGTTGATTCTTTAACATTAGTTGGTGGAGATCTCCACTTAACTTCACCTAAGTTTTATCCTGGTCATAAATAAATAACCCAATTTTGAGTTCATAAGTAGTGAAAATTGTCCCATAAAGACTCGCTTTCCCTACAACTCTTCCCATGGGTTCCTTAAATTAGCCATTAGCTCCTGTTTAGTTAGACTTATAATAGTAAAGCTTTTATTAGTAGAGTTTTTTTTTTTTTCTGTAGAGCTTTTCTAAGAAGGCAGTTGATTGTTTGGCTGTTATTTAAAAAAGAGTTTTTTTTAAAAGAGCTTTATACAGTAGATTGTTTGACAACATTAAAATAAAAAATAATTTTAATTTTAATTATATTTTATTTTGTAATAAAAATTATTTATGCATATACAAATTATTTAAATTATATTAAACAATATGCAAAACATAATATATTAATTATTATATAATTTTAAACCATATGAAATATAAATGAACATATATCTAGCTAAATCTTTTATATGAATTATAACATAGGTAAAACTAATATTAAAAATAAATATTAAAACATATAAAAGGCCAACTAATAGTATATAACTCCCAAAATAAATATGAACATGAAGTTTGTGAGTATTGTGAAAATTATGTGTAAAATATAAAGATAATAAAGACAAAAAAATATATTCATTAATTGATATAAAAATCTACCTAAAATAGTATTTTTTTTTAAGAAGCTCCAAATTTGAGCTTTTAAAAAAATTATATTTTAATTGCCAAAAATGTTATATTTATTAAAAAAGTATTTTTTATTTTACAAATAAATACTATTTTTTTTTTAAAATTGCTTTTGCGAAGGAAAAAAGTTATTGCTGAACCTTCAAGGCTACATAAACAGGCACTAAAAATCTAATTCCAGATTGACTTAACTAAAGTCTGAAACCGGAGCCCGATCTAGTACAATGCTAATTTATACTACTTGCTAAGGCAACTTTCATATTTTCCCTACAGAAAAGATAAGAGCTTGCTCCCAAGGATGAATACATAGTGCAGCAGCCAGGAGGCAGCCTTAAGCTAAGAAGGCGAAGCATAAAAGCAAAAATTTGTAAGTATATATGCATAAAATTTATTAGTGGGATTCTGTTAACTCGTATCTAAAATTACTGTTTAATGTATATGACAAATCGTGCCATATTTATAGATAACAAAACTCGATCTTTTATACTTGGACAATTCATGACCAACTCTTAGCAATTGCCTCTTAGACCGGAATCCATGGCCACCATGCCTACATACTACGTGAAACACATAATCACCACCAACCCAAAACTCTATTTTCTTCACCGAGTTGAAAAGTTTCAGTCTTTGGCTTGCCTCTTGCATAACCGAGAACAACAAAGCAAGCCCACTCAACTTGATAATGTCAACAAAAGTAGTGAGAACAACAGGGACGCCAAGGTGAAGTCTTCTTTTTTTCCCAAGAGAGGCCAAAATTTGGAGTTGGTGTGCGAGTCTTTGGCTTTTAAAGGGAAGGGTGTGTGTAAAGTGGAGGATTCTGGGTTTATTCTTATGTGTGATCGTGCTTTGCCTGGTGAAAGGTTCATTGGGCGCGTTACTCGCAGAAAGGGAAGTTACGCTGAGGTAAAGTTCAGCTTTTTAGATTGGTCATCAAAATTGTTCGTGTGGGTTGTTCTTGTTTGGGAGGGAAACATGCGAACATGGAGGAAAGAAACTATAGATTTTTTTTTCCCAGCATAAGTTGTAATAAAGTCCAATCAACATTTTTTTCTTCTGAGTGTGATTTACAATTCCTTACTTCAAGAACTCAATGTTATAGGCAATAGAGATTGAGCTCGAAATGAAGATAGATGATATGGGATTTATGAAGAAATTTTTTAGGTTGTCTTGTTTCTCGTTGAAGGTTCACATTTTGGACAAATGATTGACTGGTGTAAATCCTTACTGATTGTGTATTTTCAAATGTCGAGGTTACCAAGTTGAAGACCATATCTCCTCATTGGGACATTGTAGATGCTCCTTGTGAGTATGCTTCATACTGTGGAGGCTGTAAGACGCAGAACCTTTCTTACGAAGCTCAACTCAGAGCTAAGGAGCAGCAAGTACGTGAATTGATAGTACATGTTGGGAGATTCTCTGATAAAGCTCCAGAATTCTTAAGCACTATGAAGGCAATTGTACCTTGCGATGAACAATTCCATTACAGAAACAAGGTTAGTGCATGGTTAAAACCTTAAAGGAATTGACTGTACTTGGCATCAGCGTTTAACTACCATTTTATCTTTATATTTCTTTAGTTATTGGATGACTGGCTAACATTTGATGTCAAAATCTTACAGATTATCAAAATTTAACATTTAGAATATAGATGTTTTTTATTTTTTATTTCATATTTGATTTTATGTGTTTAACTTAAGGATTTTAGGTACTACAGGCTTGTGTATTCTGTACAAGCATGAAATAGGATTAATAAGTAATTTATTTAGCAACTATTTTACTCTTGCTGCAGATGGAGTTCTCGTTTGGTTCTCAAAAATGGTTGCCCAAAAATTTACTGGATGACAAACAAGAAGATGGTCAAACATATGCACTGGGATTGCATGCTCCTGGCTTTTTTGATAAGGTCCTAAATGTCAACAAGTGTTTATTGCAAAGCAAGCCTGCCAACATGGTATGACATCTATAGCATCTATTACTGAAGAGCGTGGAAATTTGCAAAGTTCTTTTCCTTAAGTCACCTTATCTGAAGATGTTCTAGATTTCTTGCATGTTTTGCTTTCCTTTTTGAAATTTTAGTCAGAATAATTGCACATAGCCAAGTATGCTACCATTGACTTGAAGTGGCAGAACAGCATGGATAGGGATATCTATTTATTCCATATGTAATGGGATTATAGATTGCTTGCAATTCTTGATTTATGTTCTACTATATAGGTTCTTGAAGCCATCCAAGAATGTTGGAGACATCCAAATTTTGGTTTAACTCCTTATGACACTCGTTGTCATACTGGATTTCTTAAGCATCTAATGCTGAGGACTGGAAGGTAATTCTTTGATTATGTTAGATCCTGATTATTTGTGTCTATATAATTCAGGTTTACTTCTTACCTATGCTTATTACATGGTAGATCATCAGTTCTTTGGTATTTCTGCTTATGTTTTTAAGTTGCATTCTTTTCCTTTCATCGGAAAATTACGTAATCACTCTTATGCACACAATGCATATTTTACTATTAACTTTTGTTTCAAGACTGTGCATTGGCATCTGTCAATACTAGGTTGGTTTCAAAGAACTTTCAGTACAACTATTTGTAGTCATATGCCAAAGCTGAATCTTAAAGCATTGGGATGCCCTCTAAAGTGCATCAGGACCTTAAAGTTCATCAATTCAAGGTCATTAATGGAATAAAAGATATTGGTGGTTATCTACTGTGAATTGTGTCTCATGATTCTCTTGGCATAGCTTAACATATCTTGGTTTGCCATAAATCTTGCCCACAACCAAGCATGCAGTTTCTATCTTGGAATGTCTTGCGGATCTTGGTGTAGCGCTTCATTTTTGGTTTTCGATTTTGTGTCCCAATTAATTGTTCTAATTGTCGTCCATCCAAATTTCATTAATGTAATTTCAGGAATCCCGACACTGGTTTGCTTGAGCTTATGGTTAATTTTGTGACCTCATCATATGAGCCAGATTTGCTGAAACCCTTGGTTGAAAAGGTTTCAGTAATTCCAGAAGTGGTTCGTGCCAGAACTCTTTGATCTCAAGATGTTACTTTTGTGTTTCCTTGCGGTCTAGCCACTCCTCCATCAAATCCTGTTTTTCTATTTTTAGTTCTAGGCATGTGTCCTCAGTGGGATCAAAATATAGTTTAGACGTTTTGGTGATTGTATCCCCTTGCATTATAAATGGAGAAATTCTTATATAGAATTCTTACTTACATATTTTCATTTTATTTGTTGGTGACTGGTAGGTTAGCATTATGAATAATGTAAATACTTCTGTCGGTAATACATCTGTTGGAGAAGAGGAATACACTTTGTACGGCAAGTCCTCCATCACGGAGATGTTAAGAGGACTAATTTTTAAAATTTCGGCAAACTCTTTCTTCCAGACAAATACTGGTCAGGTAATTTACTTGACACAAATTAAACATTATTCTTACGCCATTTTTTTTTACTCAATTTATTCTCTGTTGCTTCACCTTCTCAATTTCTTTTTGCATCTTAGGCAGATGTTCTGTATAAACTTGTTGAAGACTGTGCTGGTCTTAGAGGGGATGGCTCGGAAATTGTTCTTGATCTATTTTGTGGGACAGGCACTATTGGTCTGACACTTGCCAAGAGGTATAGCTCTGCTCTCAGGTTGGTTACAGGACTGGAGTACTAACGACATGATATCAAAATTTTTCTTCGTTCTCTTTTACTTCTTAGGGTTAAACATGTGTATGGCTATGAAGTTGTCCCCCAGGCAATATCAGATGCTCAACAAAATGCTAAGCTGAATGGTATTAGCAATGCTACATTTATCCAAGGAGATCTCAACAAAATAAGTGACACTTTTGGAAGTGATTTTCCGAAGCCTGACATTGTTATCTCAGGTAGTAAAATATTCCTACTTATTGAAGTTTATTTGTTCTGCATGCATATTAGGTCACACTGGTAAGGAGGACATAACATTAGCTTCTAACTTTTGGACATCAGTTGACCTGATGACCCTGCTCTTTCTTTCCGGGCGATTTTCATTTATAGAGGGCTTCCTTGGATTGGGTTGAGCTTTTGTGACAAACTGTGCTAATGTTTCATATTCTTTGGAATTTGTTGCTGGATTGTCAGAAATGGTTGTTCTCTCTGGAATTACTTTAATATCAGCTCCTAATCTTGAACTCTTTGAATCTTCTCTGAATCTGAATTGGAATATGAGTAATATGAAACATATACACCAGATGTTTGTAGAACCATCATAGTGGGAATTAGAACATATGCAAGCAGCACACTTATCTATGTTCTGAAGCACTTTATGTTTAACTCGGAAGTTTGGTTCAAAGCATACAGATTTTGGAAAATCCATAGAGGGTTGGTGATCAGCAAGGTTTATTGATAGCTCAGTATTTGATGAAAAGGGAAAATAGTTGGGAAAAGGATCAGATAACCATTATTATGGACAATGTTTTCTTGAAAAAAGTCATTGGATTTATTTTGATGTTGGAAACTCTGCAGATCCAAACCGTCCTGGTATGCATCTGAAGCTGATTAAATTTCTACTGAAGTTGAAGGCCCCTCGCATCGTTTACGTATCTTGTAATCCTGCTACGTGTGCACGTGATCTCGATTACCTTTGCCATGGCATTGTGAGAATGATCCACTCTTCCCTGGGCTCTGTGTTTTCTTAAGCTGTCTAATTGTCTAATTGTCCGAGTTCTTGTGCAGAAAGAGCAAAATATAAAAGGGTGTTATGAACTCAAAAGCATACAACCGGTGGACATGTTCCCCCACACACCTCATATTGAGTGTATTTGCCAATTAGAGCTTTGCTGAATCTTCTTTTGAGACTTGCTCAGGTCTGCCAGGTCTGATGCGGATCACATTGGCCACTGGTAGGAGCTTTGAAAATCCCAGTCAGGGGTCTGATAGCTGCTTTTGCTGCTTACATTATTTGAAGAAGTTAATTGTGTACCATAGATTCCTGAAACCAGGAAAGGTAACAGCTCAGTGGTGATATGAATAGCTTAGCAACTTATTGTTTGATTGTGTTCATTCTTGAGTCATAAGCACTCAGTTCTGCGGTTGATATTGTTTAGATACAAGTCTTGATTTCCCATCTTAGGCCACCATTGAATTGCCTCACTTTTCTCATGACAGGACATCTGTGAGGAAATGAAACTTGGCCAATATTTTCTAGGCCGCCATGTCTTTGTACTTTGGTCTTTAAACTTGACTTGCTTTTACGTCTTCCTTTTTTGGTTTGTTGGAATCAAACTTGACAAAAAGGTTTGACTTTGGTTCTCAATCATCGAACAAAGTCTGATTTGAACAAAATGAAGTTTGAGTTTGGGCTAAATTTGATCCAAACTTACCCAATGTACTTGAACGCACCGTTCTTATAGAGAGAGAGGAGCCTTCGCATCTTCTTAACCCGAAATGGCTGAGAAGAGGAAAGGTTCCTTTTTTAGGGTACTCCTGGGAACAGATCCAGTGGAGACGGGGTGGAGCCTGTAGCTCAGAGAATTAGAGCACGTGGCTACGAACCACGGTGTCGGGGGTTCGAATCCCTCCTCGCCTACAACCGGCCAAAAAAGGAAGGACCTTTCCCTCTGGAGGTAGGAAAATCATGATCCTCAAAAAGCTTTTTATCCCTCTTTTTGTCAGATGGGTTTGAACATGTCAGATTGAGCCAAGGCCTGATGAGACCTGGACTTGCTTTTTAGGCTCAATTGAGCTTCTTGCAAAGCTTGAACCTACGATGACTAACATTAGGGTTCGGGCATTATTAGGTTTAGTTAAGAGTGATAATCAGCTCGGCTAGGTTAAGCTGTCCAATTTTGAGCCTAACTTAAAAATTTTTATTAAGTTTAATCGAATTTAGACAGCTTGAAATTTAGTACAGTCTATTTTGTTTTTTAAATTAAAAAAGAAAATGAAATGATTTCGTTTTCTTATAATATCCAAATTTCAAGTCAGGTAAGGCCTTTATTGCCAATATCTGGAATATGGGATGCTTTAACCTACCTTATAGCTTATAAATAGAGGTAACTATGTCCTTGAGGATATTAAGGTTAATCTAAAATGGCTCAAAGGAAAATTATACCTAAGCATCAACCTTTTTGAAGTGAAAATTTGGATTCCTCGCCATAATGAGCTATCCAGTAATTAAGATTCAATGTTGAAGACTGCATTTACTAAATTAAACAATCTAATAAATGATGTGTTACATAAAGAGCAACACAAGTTGATAGTGGTTATTAAATGCATGAAGGTTTACATCAGTGTATAGATAAACAAGAACCAAACTTCAGTTGCAGTGAAAAAAAAATTGAAAGTAGAAAAATAAGTGATTGAAAATTTACATTTTGTGTATAGAATGGCTTATCAAGTTCGTCTAAGCAAAAGCATTGGAGGGTATTGCATGCTTTTCTTAGTGGCTCTAGTTCAGGTGTTGGGAAATGAATTCACGGATGCTATTGCGAATCCGATAAAGAAAGCCATAAAGGTAGTTGCAGAGTTCATCTTTTACTTAATGGAGTTAATACATATATGTTATCAGTACTTCTATCGTGTCTGATTTTTATATTGTTGAAATATTTGTAACCTTATTTTGAATTTATAATTGTGAGATTGTTGGCTCTATTTTGACATCCTATTGTGACCATATGTTGTTATATTAATCTGGGGATTTGTTTATGTTGTTTATTGATATTGGTTATGCTGTTTAAGTGGGAGAATGATTGAATTTTATTATAATTTTGTGGACTAGCATAATAAACATAATTTTGTACAAATCCCGATTAATTAGATGTCAATGGTAGTTCTTTCATACGTGTCATTGGGCCTGTATTTATGGGCTTGCTATGATGGGTAGGCTTGACCCATGTATTGCAATGCACAGAAGGCCCTACTATCAGTCGACCTTAAATACAGTCACCTCATTGAGAACTGTATGTGTCGTTTTGGCTAATCAGGTTTGAAATAGCAGTAGTCAATCCTCTGCATCTCTGTCATTTTGCTTCACAGAAAACAACAATGAATTCAATTATTCTTCAATTTTCAAGTATTTATTTATACAATTATTAAATCTAGTGTATTGTAATCCTAAAGTTAATTAATTGAATTGATTAATTATGAAATTAATCGTGCATATTTTCCTTCACTGACAGGATAAACACAATGGAGGTGGTTGGGATGTAAGTAATACATATGCATCACACAAGTTCTGAATTCCTGAAGTTTATGTTTACCGTAAAAATTGTGAAGGTGGTTCACTTATGGTTTCAGGTTCGGCATCTCGACCATGAGGCAAGGCTCTTTATCTACTGGACTGTAAGTTTTTATTTGATCTTGTCTCTACTCGCGTGTTTGCTGTAGTTCTTTAAGAGCTTATTCTCATCGTTCTGTATGTTGTTTCAGAGAGATGGTTACCATAGAACTGGTTGCTGTAACCTTGAGTGCCCTGGCTTTGTGCAAACAAACAATAGGTTTGTAATTGGTGGTCCTATACGACCTACCTCTGTCTATGGTGGAAATCAGTATTGTTGGTAGTTAGACAACATGAAAGGACACCAAATGAATAGCCACATAACATAACTTCCATCGTTTATGTTTATTGTCATATAAAAGGAGAATGCAAGGAGTGGAAAGAGAAGTGTTCATTGCAATAAAAGAGAAAACTTTCATTCTTTCTCACGAAAAACAAACCATCAAAAGCTTGGAGTTTGGGACGTGAATTAATCGGTGACTCTGGTAGTCAACCGTAAAATGAAGGCTGGCAAGTAACAAATCGATCCAACATTTTCGCATTAAGGTTAGTCCTTAAATATAAATCTACATTGGTATCAGAGTCAAGTTTTCGTTCATGTCATATTTTAAATATAGTTTTGTCGCTTATATTTGTTTTATATGACTGTCATATAAAAATGAAAACAACGTTGATATCTTATGATTTTTTTCTCTTGTTTTTCTGTTTGGTTATTCATGCATATATATCTGTTTCGTTATTCATGCACTTATATATTCCCTCCTATCCAAAATAAGTGTCGTTTTAGAGAAATGCACACTTATTAAGAAAGCTAGTGAAATGTTTGATATACC
>JAOSBK010000005.1:3595509-3610459 GCA_027568895.1 Erythroxylum shatona | reverse complement strand
CCCCCCCCCCCCCCCTTTTCATTACTTTATTTTAGTTTTGAACTCATAAATTCTTTACCGTTAAAATTCCTTGTGAGAACGATATCCACTTACCACTACTACATTAATTTGTATTAGAAGAAGTTAATTTCTTTTTAAATTTGATTGCAAGCGATAGCAGTACCAATGACACGTGTAAAATAGGACTAAATGAAGCATATAAGGATGTAGAAACTTAAATAGGTAAAAGAACCTCAAATTTTCAGGCTACAATGGATCTTTAGAATCATCATAAACAACATAGGAAGTTGCTTGCTTTTTTTCTTCTAAGCTTTTGTTCAAGTTTGGAGCAATGGATTTGCCAATGGAAGTTGGGTTTCCGCCAAGAAAACCATACAAGTCTAGGCATTGTTATGCAAACTCTATAACTTTGAAAAAGAACTTTTATGAAATGATTGATTTCTTTCTTTTTTGTGTGCTCATGCTAGATTGATGGGCTTGAAGTAGTTGAAGATGTTGAAGTCTACAAACAACCAGCTTTCAATCATCCACTTCAACCATACCATACAAGTTTTCCCTGTTACTTTAAATTTATATACTTTCAATTATTATCAGTATATATCAAACTATTTAAGAAATGAACGTTAAAAATGATGCTATTTGAAAAACGAAGAGTGTTAATCGATTCGCAAACTTGTTGGCATGAACAAAATAAAGCCAAGCAAAAACAAAATAATAAGAACATTTAAATTTTGGTAACGTAGTTCAGCACACTCTGCCTACGTCTGCGGGGCTCTCATCTAGATTAATAACTTTCACAAAAATTCAATAGATTTACACAAGATCACCTTATAGCAACACCGCTCAATCTTTGTAACTATCTCTCAACCTCACTACCCGTGAAAGATTTTCATACCCGATAACACGACCGACTCATATTAACCTCGTTAGAGAATTTTTCTCACTACGTTTACTTAAAACAATAATAAATAAAAAATAGAGAAAGAACTTCCCAGGTTATTTAGCTCCTCCGAAATAGATCTGGCGTTATTCAGCTAGCTTCCAAGATGCACAGCCACGGTTCACCAACACCTAAGACTCATTACTATCTTCTCAATAAATCAGAACATGTGCATCACACCCACTGGCTCATCAACACGTTGTACTACCTTCAGTAAATTCAATCTCACACACAAAACACTTCACCATGGCTCATTAAAAGGACATGTTAATCATTGTATTGATAAAACTGCTGAGCCTCCACCAAACTGTCTCGCACACGCACATCACAAAAAAAAACAGAAGTCTCACATAGGATGCGTTATTCAACTCAAACGTAATTTCAAGATGTCTTTTTATGACATCCTGAAATTAAATTTGTTAACTTCAAGATCTGCATGATTGGAATCCTCAAAACGGTAAATTTATAATGTAATTTTAATTTTATCCAACTAAATTAAGATATTCAAACTAACTACCAATAGAAGTATAAAATTAATTTAGCATAATATCAAACATAATTTATAAGTGCAAATTAACATAATATAAATTATTTTTTATTTTATAAATTTATTAATTACGAGAAGATAACAATTTTGTTGTTATGATTAATAAATCTTATTTTACAGATATATATTTCATCAATAAATTAAATTACTATGAGTTTTTTTGAAAGTTAAACTACTTCTAAGTACGAGTAATGTGATATTAGGCAAACCTAGTATGTTTCTCATAACCTAGACATCATTGTTCAAATTGCTTGTGGTGAAACCAAGTTTGTTTCCAAGTGGAGGTAAACCGCCAACAAAGTCTGCTAAGATCTTCCAAAGCTGGTTAAGGAATGGTAAGTGAAAAATTATACGGGTAATAGTTTCACAAACTTTCCAATTTTACCGTGGATGTCTCTAGTACAAAAGAAAATAAAAGTAATCAAAAACGAAATAATAAAAAGCACCAGAAATTTGGTAACGCAGTTTGATACACCTTGCCTATGTTTGCGGGGCTCTCACGCAGCTTAGTACTTTCATCGAAGTATAATAGTTTTACTCAAGGCTTTACTGAGCTGACACTACTCAACTCTTGACACTATCTCTAAACCTTACTTCCCGTGAAAGAATTTCATACCTAATAGTACGACCGCCTCGTATTAATCTCAATAGAGGATTTTCTCAATCAATCTATTAATGAAAGAACAATAAATACCAACTAAAATTAAATTCAAAAATTAAGGTACCACATTCTCCTGCAACGACACCAAAATTTGATAGCGCATGTCGAGTACACTGTAAAATTTATCATCACTAGAGAGTGGAGAAGAATGAGGAAGAAGGAGCTAGAGTAGGCGCATCATGGAGCTACCACTGTATCTGTATCCTACTGCTGCATGTTTTGCTCTAGGTCAGATGAAAATCTAAATAAAAAGGTTGTTTTTGTGATTCGAACATAAAGGATTTTTAAGATAGGTAGTTTCTCTTTTGGGAAAATAATTTAAATAATATAAGAAATATTATCTTTATCAAAAGTTACTAGTTAGGATTATTGGCAAAGTTTTGGATTTTTTGGAAAACTCCTTTTACTAAGGAGTTTTCTTGGATTCTTATCCAAGTGATGAAGCTAAGAGACTTTGTTTATCCTTTTATTAAGCACATGATTGGTAATAAGGAAAGAACTTGACTTTGGTATGACAATTGGATGGACATGAGTCCACTCATTTTCAACCCTCTTGCTCAACACTTGAGAAACAAAATTCCTCTTAATATTAAAATTTCATCTTTGATCTTCAAAACTTAGTGGAGAGGGAATTTTTAAGGTTTCGATACTTTGGCTTAACATTTCCCTTGTATAGATAACGAGTAGATGGATGACTCTATCATTTAGTTGCCATATCTAAGTGGCAAGTTCTTCGATAAATCTTGCCCTCAAACTCAGCACTAAAAGTCAATGGAATGACACTGTGGATACAACTGCGTTTTATGTAAAATAGAAGCTGAGGATAAAGATCATCTCTTATTTCTCTGTAGATACTCGAAGGCTGTCTGGAGTAGAATTTTGCACATGATTTTAGGTAACGGGTATCCTTATACTAGGGATCAATCATTGGCTTGGGCAATCTGCTACTCTAAAAAGGGTATGTCTAATGTGGTTCTTTATAACGCTGCTTTTATCACAACCATCTACTCCCTTTAAAAGAAACAAAACTCCCGTAGATTAACTAACCCTGAAGAGGATAAATATCAACTTGGAAATAAGATCATTAACTTGATTAGAGTTATCTTAATTGCCAAAAAATCTACAACTACATCTATCCCCTTATATGAAACATAGATGGAATTTGTAGAGTAGATTTTCTTACTAAGATCAATCGCTAACTCTCTTTATAATATATTAGTTTGTACAATGTTAGCCTCAAATTTATTGTAATGTTGTACTATTTTTATATATTGATAATATCCTATTCATTTTTCAAAAAAAAAAATTTAGATTTTCCACACAATCAATACTTCTAAAACTGCAAATAAATGCACACAATTTAATTGTTTTTTAATAATAAATATCATATTTAAATTAATGAATGACATAAGTTGTTAATGCAAATACTTTCCAATTAAGACAAGAATACAATAATATTATTTACTTCCAAGAAGAAATGTACCTACCTGCATTAAAGTCATGTTTAATATAGATTGCCTACCTGCATCAAAGCCATGTTTAATATAGATTGTCATTTGGGATAGACTCATTAAATCATGCGATATTCAAGAATTAATGTACCATGCAAATTCACTCCCATACTATCATTTAGTAAATAAAAGAGAACAACGATGTATTATCTATCCATTTGAAGTAAGGAAGTAAACACTAGTCAATCTCAAAAATTAAACAACACTCCTAAATTTATATATAAATCTTGGTTTATTTATTAAAAATATGCAAAAGAATAAAAGAAAGTACTTCGAATTGTTGATAATGAGGTTTGTAATGGCTCGTCAAAATCATGGAAACAACCAAGGAAGCTGCATAGTTTTCTTCACAGCTTTTTTTCAAGTTTGGAGCAGCAGATTCGGTTATGGAAGTTGGATTTCAGACTATAAGAACACACAGGTCTTGATATGGCCATCTTACTAATTTATTTTCCTTCATATGCATCTAACTTTATAGCTACTAATTTTGAAGAATTATAGATTGAAATGATTGATCTTTTTTTTCTTTGCTTCCAAGATCGATGACGGTGATACAATTGATTGTATTGATATCTACAAGCAACCTGCGCTTAATCATCCACTTCTAAAGAACCATATCATACAGGTTCGGCCAAGATGCTCATAACTTTATATTCATACACTTCTTATAATCTATAAAAGGGATCTGAAACTCTTTTTCTCAAAAAATATTCTTATCCAATAGACACAAGCATGAATATATGATAAAGCACAATTTCCTCGTGACCCTGTCAGATGAAACCAAGCTCGTTTCCGAGTGGATTGGAAGCAAGAAACTCTACTAATTCCTTCAGAAGCTGGTTTAAGAATATTGAGTGCCCTAAAGGAACAATCCCCATTTCAAGAACACAAGCATTCACTTATCGTCGAGTTGTTCCACCCACTCCTAAGAGGAAGAAGTTCACAGACATAACCTTACAATTCATTCCTCCCCCTAGTCATGAGGTACAACTTTAGAAAGGGTAACAGACTAGGGTTTTCTTGTGTATTATGTACTGTTTCTTGCTCACTATAATACCACGAATCTGATTGTTTTCAAACTAATGTATGAAAACTATGAGAGGATGCCTCAGTATGCCCAGGTTTCAGTTTATGGTGATAATTACTATGGAGCTCGTGGAATATTTAATGTATGGGAACCGAAAGTGAATAGTCCTGGAGAGTTCAGTATTGCTCAAATGTGGGTTTTATCAGGAGATGGAGATAACACGAACTCGGTAGAAGCTGGTTGGCAGGTTTGTTTCATCAGACACAGAACATGATATTGCATAGATATCTTTTCTTCTTCTTTTAAAACGTTTCATGATATAGAGACAGGATAAAATTGACTTGGGTACAGGTTCTGTATGGAAGCAGTAAAACAAGATTCTTCATCTATTGGACTGTAAGTTAATTGATTTTCTCGAAAAATAAATAACATATAATTTTGTTATTCTTCTCCTTAACTACTTGATTACTTTTCAGTTTATCTGTTTACAAATTTTCTCTGTGGTAATCAGAGAGATGGTTACAGAAGTACAGGTTGCTACAATCTTGACTGCCCTGGTTTTGTGCAAGTAAGCAAAAGATTTGCTCTTGGTGCTTCCATAAAACCAATCTCCATGTACGATGGAAAACAGTTTGCAATCGAAGTCATCATTCACAAGGTGGTGTAGGAACAACCTACGTAGTATATCATTTCAAGTTTTCAGGGACTACACCGAAAATTTTCATTTCATGTTAGATCCTGACAGGAACATTTTCACTTCGTCTATTGCTGCAATATTCCAGGACACGAATAGTGGAAACTGGTGGCTGACGCTTCAGGACGAGCACATGGGATATTGGCCTGGAAACATCCTGACATCATTAGCAAATAGCTCGGATGTGATAAATTTCGGCGGAGAGATTGTGAACAATCAAGCTGAAGGTCACCATACGACCACCGAAATGGGAAGTGGTCATTTTCCTGATGAAGGGTTTGGTAAAGCTACTTATATAGCGCATCTTTCTTATATTGACACTTCCTGTGTCCTCAGAGATGCTGGTGATCTTACACCCTATGTCACTAGACCTACCTGCTACGATCTTAAGGTAGAAAATGAGCAGCAAAGTACAGGAGTTCACCTATATTTGGGTGGTCCTGGATTTTCAGGGCAATGTCAATAGGCCCCAAGAGTAGCCCGTGTCAGCAGTTGGAGCTTTGTTAAGACTTAAAAGCAATTCTACAGCTTTGCCTCCTACAAAGGACCTACCTGACTCGAATACGGATTAGTCTGAATGTTGATGGCTTAAAGGTGCCTTTTCATAGTTTGGAACCCTCCTAGAACACTTCGTGAGCAACAAAAAAAAAAAAGCAATTCTACAGCAGTAAAGAACCAAAGACATAATTGCTGTATTAAATGAATAAGGTATGTTCTCCATTTTGAAGATGTTAAAGAGAAGTTCGATTATATAAAAAATTTCTCTACTTAGATATGCAAAATTTTTAATTGATTGTATTCGATAATTTAATTATTGCATATTTAAAAATAACAAACTCCGAAAATATATATGTTATAAAATATATTTCATTAATCCAATTATGGTATTTAAGAAAGAAGTTAGTATAAGTATTAATATTTATAGTATTACTAAATCCATAAGAAAAAAATAGCGCATTAAACTAAAAATATTATGATAAAATTTAATCATAATTCCTATACATAGATTCAACTATATAAGCAATTTATCCTCGTAAAATGAGCAAATTAAATATATTTTTTAAGTCAAAACCAATAATTACTTTAAAATATAATTTCTTGTTAAAAAATTAGTTTTGGTATATTTAAAAATGTATAAATTAAAGATAAAGGTTAAATAATACTCTTTCTGAACTTGCCGCAAGGTGGTGAATGGAGGGTAGACTTTTGGAGGTTCTATTTACTAAGAGAATATCTACATACGGTAGGGACGCCAGCGCCACTGACTCACTCTCATGGACGCCTCACCCAAGTGGGGTGATCACCACAGTCTCTTGTTACCGTTTTTTCAGACAAGACTTACGGGAAGTCCCGTAGTATCACCTCGTCTGGAAAAGCTCATTGAACTCCAAAGCATCCTTCATGTATAACATGGCTAGCCATCAACAATAGGCTCCGCAATAAAAGTGGCTTATTCAACTCAACTGATACTTGTTATGTCCTATGTCAAAATGTTGATGAAGACCGAAACCATACATTCTTTCAATGTGCTTATTCAAAAGTAATTTGGAGTCGGATCAAACACGACTGACGTTGTGAACAATTGTTATGAGTGGGAACTTACGTTATAAGATGGTTTATTACTCACTCCAACTTGGGTAAAGTAAATGTCGTGCTGTTCAAAGTGGCCTTTATCACCACTATTTATATGATCTATAAAGAGAGGAATTTACCGAATTTATCAAAATGTTGCTATAGACAAGTATCAGTTAGCTAACAAGGTTCTAAACTGTATCCGTCAGATTCTATTCAAAAGGAGCTGAAGATCAATGTTCTCTGTTTATGCAAACCAGATGGCACCTCCATAGTTAGTAAGTAATACCCCTCTTGCAAATCTAAGCAAATCCCCTACTTGGTATCTGTTTAGGTAATTCTTAGATAGGATATCTTTTGTAACTTGATGATCGAATTACTCCTGTAATTTTGCAATCTCTTGGCTATTGATTTTATAATTTATTATTTATTTTCAAAAAATACCCATTTTGGTAAGAATTTGTTTGCGCCATTCAAGTAAATAATATTCCTACCAAAAAATCATGTCATCTTGTTGTCACAATTTTCTCGATGTTCTTAATATTTTCTCATTATGATTTACTTACAAATTAAGAAAGAAATAATATATTATATATGCATTAAAGGCATATTAAGAGAGACTGCCCATTTGGGCAAGACATGTTAAATCAGGGGACTGATCCTCTGTTCTAAAAATGGTGTACCTACTATGTCCCAATGCATCCCACCCATCTATTTGTGTGGCCACATAAATAGATGGGTGAAATGCATTGGGACAGAATAGGCACACCATTTTTGGGACAGAGGATTTGAAGGGGTTAAATCATGTGGCAAAACTAATGAGATTTCAAATTAAATGTCTTTGTATTTAATATCTTCGTAACGAATGAAAAGACATAATAAATAATAGTAATTAATCACTTTCCATGTAAAGAGGGATTGATGGTTGGTTAGTAGAAGAGTATGATCTATATATATATATATATATGTCTGTGAGTTTGTGTGAAACAGCACTCTCATATATTTTCAGGGCACAAAATGGTTGGTCTAGGTCATGGAAGCTGCATATTTTTCTTTATAATTTTGATTCAAGTTTGGAGCTTTGGATTGGCAGACAGAAGTAGTATTTCAGCCAAGAAAAGCTTACAGGTTTTGAATATGGTCATCCTACTAATTTTACTTTGTTTATTATATATGCATAAATTTTGAAAACGTATATAGTGAAATCATTATTTTTCTTTTTATTCTTTCTTTCTTTCTCAGATTGACGATGATGGTGATGTAATTGATTGTGTTGACATCTACAAGCAGCCTGCTTTAAATCATCCACTTCTCAAGAACCATACCATACAGGTTTTTTATAAAATTTTCAAAATTTCAACCTTAAAAATTTATATAAAATTGTTTAAATTATTTTAAATACTTGTATAAAATTTTAAATGAAATAATAAATAATAAATTTTTAAAATAAAAATTTTCTATAGTTAAATTTTGTTACCGACTAAATATGTATATAAGTATGCATTTTTTATAAGTTGTAAATCTCTAGTGTTACAAAATAAGATTTATGATATATTTAATGATTTTTCCATAATTCATGATATTTAAATTATTTCTTCCTTATTTTTCCAATCATATTATGTTCTGAAAACCTAAATTTAGGATAAGAATGTAATTTTAATACGGGATAAATCTGATTTTCACTATTAGAAGTAGTGATATGTCTCAAAATTTTGCCAATATTAGGTACAAGTTTTTAATGTTCTGAGACATGATTGCTGTATTTTGCATGTTAGATGAAACCAAGCTCCTTGCCCAGGGGTATGGAAGCCACAAACTCAACTAAGACCTTTCAAAGCAGGTTTAAGAACATAAATTGTCCTGAAGGAACGATCCCAATTTTAAGAACAAAAGCATTCAATCATGGTCCAGTTACTCCTGCAATTCCAAAGAGGGTACAGTCCAAAGAAATAATCGATTTTACTCCTGCAGCTAATCATGAGGTACAGGTTGCAATGCATACAAAAACACACTTGCTTGCACTAATTCTTCTTTCTGAAATTACTATACCATTCATCTGATATTGTTTAAGTTAATTTATGAACTGCGAACTCCGTTTCATCAGTTTGCTCAGGCTTTTGTTTATGGTGAACTTTACTATGGAGCTCGTGCATCATTTAATGTTTGGGCCCCAAATGTAGCAGATCCTGGAGAATTCAGTATTGCTGAAATGTGGGTTATATCAGGGGATAAAGAGAAGTTGAACTCCATTGAAGCTGGTTGGCAGGTTTGTTTATTTAAGCAGAAGATATGTTCCTCCAATGTTCTCCTTTTCTAGCTTCTGACAAGTTGGATTGTTTTCAGGTTTTGACTGGCAGCAATGAAACAAGATTCTTTATCTATTGGACTGTAAGTTTAGTGGATCCTGATCATGCATAACATATCATAAATTCTTGTCATTGTTCTCGTTCACTATGTTATTATTCTTACAAAGATTATGTATGACCTCCAGAGAGATGGATACCAAACTACAGGTTGCTACAACCTTGAGTGCCCTGGTTTTGTGCAAGTAAGCTCCATGCATGCTCTTGGAGGTCCCTTACAACCTGTCTCTACCTATGGAGGAGACCAGTATGAAATAGATGTTTTCATTTATCTGGTGAGTCTACATTTCCTTTTCTGTCGATCCTGAAACGAACCCGAAATTCCTCCTTTTGGCAGGTTGACATTTTTCATATGTTTTTTTTTTTGTCTTGGTACATCAGGACAAGTTCAGTGGACATTGGTGGCTGATGCTTCAGAAAGAGTTGATAGGATATTGGCCTGGAAACATCCTGACAACGTTGGCATATAGTTCAGATCTGATAACTTTCGGTGGACAGATTATCAATAATCAATATGAAGGTCACCATACCACCACTCAGATGGGAAGTGGCCATTTTTCTGGTGAAGGGTTAGGTAAAGCTGCATATATAGGGCATCTTTCCTATGTTGATGCTTCTAATGTCCTGAAAGACGCAGGTGTTCTTGTACCCGATGCTACGAAACCTGCGTGCTATGATGTAAATGTGTCCAAAGTGGAACCAAGTAATGATCTAGGAGTTCATGTTTATTTTGGAGGTCCTGGATTTTCAAATCAATGTCCATAGGCCATGAGAGCTGTTTGTTTGTGCTCATGTTTGGACAAAAAAAACTTGAAATGGAAATTGGGAAACACTAATGTGCACTCTAATGCAGGGTGTTTTGCCCTCAATATTTGTTAATTGAAAATATAAAGCTCCTAATTACATAGTGCAATTATTTGTGTGGCCTAATATCAGAGTAAGAGATTGCAGAAAAGTCCAAGCTTAAACTGACTTAGTTAAAAGTTAATAAATTAAATTGGGAAAAGATTTCAAATTGAAGTAATATTTTGACTACACTATAATATTTATTATTTATCATTTTATTTTTGTGTTCTAATTTAAAATAAAAATATTATAAATTTGCATTTAAGACTTATTCAAATTGAGATTAAGTTGAAAAAGTTAAAGTTTGATTTAATAAACTGTCTTGAACTTTTTAAAAACATTTTTAAATTTTAAATAGAATTAAATCCTCTTCTTTAAATTTGATCAAGCTTGAATTTAGATTCAAAATTTTTTAGTTAAGTTTGAACACTGATTCTATTCATATAAGACATTGCCTTCTGAGTGTTGGGTCAATAATAATTTTTTAAAAATATAACTCACTTTTTTTTCTTCATTCACAATAAAAATTAACCCATTTGTGAAATTTTAGAAATTCCAAAATTCTATTTTTAGATTTTTTTTGAGTTTCATCTTTCAAATCCTTAGAATCTGATTTAAACTTGCTTCACTTATTGAAATTGTTTAGCCACCATAAATTCATAGAAATAATATTTTAATAACTATCTAAATTTAATTTTTATTAAATTTTTGTAAAAATATCTTAGTCAATCCAGGATTTTATTGACTTTTTTTCAATTTCTTGAAAAATTTTGAGATGAGAAAATAATCCTACAAGATTATTGTCATTTTTATATTTTATCAAATAGCCACTTCAAATTTGGTTTATCTCTGACGAAAGTTATGAATATAGTCGTATCGACTAAAAAATGGTAGTTTTGTAATAGACTTCAATATCGGCTGATATTTTTTATTAGTATTCAAGACTAAAATCAATTTCTATAAAATTAAGGACTAAAATTAAAAAATGCATAACCCTAAAGAAGGTGTAAGTAGACTATTTGGTGGTATGCAATGATGTACTTACCTAGAAAAACAAGATTTACATGCATTAAAGCTGGACTTCCGTTTTGGAAGGACACATTAATTCATATACCGTGCCTTGCATTTAATCCTTTCTCAGGAAAAAATGTATTAATTAATTCTTGTAAATACACTTGACTATACATCACTCAATTAAACTTGGAAAAAAAATCTTATATATTATCCGTACATCTATTAATAAAGGTGAAAACTTTGAGAGACTTAAAAAGCTAGAGGGATTTCATAGTATTTCACCAGTACAATGGCTCTTCATCAAAGTCATCGAAGCAACATCGCATGTTTCATGTTTTTGTTCATAGCTTTGGTTCGAAGTTGGAGCAGCAAAGGATTTACCTACGGAATGAGGCTTTCAGTAAGTAAATCAATCATATAAAGGTATTCAATAAAAATATATATAACTCTGCAACATCTGATTATGAAGAATCATTGATTTTTTTCTCTCTATATCTTTTTTTTTTTGGTATTCTTCCTAGACTAATGATGGTGATGAAATTGATTGCGTTGATATCTACAAGCAACCTGCTTTCGACCATCCACTTCTCAAAAACCATATCATACAGGTTTTTTTTCTTCCTTTGATGGACTATGGAGTCTATTCATAGCATTTCCTCTGACAATATCATACTATTCATAATGTTTCATCGTAATTTTGATATTGTAACTGTTGACTATAAAAAAGAGGAAAAATTTGTAAAAAAAATATAAGGAAAAGGAAAATTTTAAATGTATATGACTCTCCACGTACAATATATAAGTATGTGTGTGTGATTATGTTATAATTATTAGAAGATCAAGAGTATATTAAAGTGAATCTAACCGAAAAGTTAAAAGCTGAATTAAAAAATTAAACGGTTCAAAATTTTTACAGTTAACCCAATCAAATTGATTCAGTTTTTCAATTATTGATTATAATACACTCATAGCTATTGTCTAAGAAAAATTTTAAGAATGAAATGAATTTATTTCTTAAATGCTTTAAGATCTTAAAAGTTTATCTGTAACTAATTTTTCTTCCTAATCCTTTTTTCTAAGAATGTTGATTTATTAGCAGTAATATGAAGTGATGAAATGAATCAATTATAGTTATTTCAAGATCATACCTATGATTACAATTTGTCCAAAAGCAATCAAATCACCTTACATATACTAAATCCTATTGCATATAAAAAAACTTCTTGTGGAATCGAGATATGATTGTTGTAATTTGCTTGTTAGATGAAACCAAATTCGTTTCCCAGTGGACTGAAAGCAACAAACTCCTCTAAGATCCTCAAGAGCTGGCTTAAGAAAATTAAATGCCCTAAAGGAACAATCCCAATTCAAAGAACGAAGGCATTCAATCGTCGTCCAGTTATTCCTGCCATTCCCAATGGGAAACACTCCAAAGGAATCAACGATTTCATTCCTCCAGCTAATTATGAGGTACAAATTTTAAGGATTTATACTCCCTCTTATTCAAAATAAATGTCGTTTTAGAGGGATGCACACTTATTAAGAAAGTTAATGAAATATTTGATGTACCCTTATTAATTGCATATTGAAGTGCCTTGAAAATATAATCTATGTAATTAGGATGTGAGAGAAATTAAAGGGTAATTTTGCAAGTAAAATTATAATTATGCATGAAAAGTAAAAAATGACACTTATTTTGAATAATTAAAATCTCTCTAAAACAACTTTTATTTTAAATAGGAGAGAGTATAAATTGCAGATCTCAATCGTAATTGGGATCATAATATTACATGATTGGCTATTTGAATTATTACAATTGTGTTTGGATTCATAGTTTGCCCAAGTTGCTACTCATGTTGGACGTTACTATGGAGCTCGTGCAACATTTAATATATGGCTCCCAAATGTAGTAGATCCTAAAGAAAGCAGTGTTGCTCAAATGTGGGTTTTATCAGGGGATCATGGGGAATTAAACGCCATGGAAGCTGGATGGGAGGTTTGTATATCATAATCTAAACAAATTTCACTATCCCTAATGGGAGCATCCAGGTTTTCTACTTTCTAGTGACCAATTGAACTGGTTTTTCAGGTTGATGCCGGCACCAACAAAACAAGATTCTTCATTTATTGGACAGTATGTCTATTATTCTCTTGAATTTTGTGATTACTCTGAATAAGTATCTGTTAGTAAACTTTCTGTTGGTCTCTCCAGAGTGACGGCTACCAAAAGACAGGTTGCTTCAATCTTGACTGCCCTGGTTTTGTGCAAATAAGCGGTAATTATGCTCTTGGTCCTGTCTTAGAACCAACCTCTACCTATGGAGGAAGCCAATATGAAATAGACGTTATCATTCACAAGGTGATGTACGAATCTAAATTACATCCTGAAATAAATTGTAGTTTTTGAACTGAAAAACTTTCGCACAACTTTCATTGATCAAACTGATTTTATACATGAAACTCAATAGAAAAGATCAGAAAATATTTTGAAAAATCACAAATAAATCAGCTAAAGAACATGTTGTAGCTATCCCTAAAAACTAGGACCTTAGTTGTAGATCAAAATTATGACAACAACATAATTTATTTAAACTTAAATTTTCAGCTTCTAACAAATCACAACTAACTTGACTCCTAGACTTGATTAGCATAGCAGTAACATATCTCCTACAGCATCTAAGGCATATTTTGTACGTAAACCTACACTTCATACTTTGAATCTCCAACTTGTCAAGTCGATGAATTTCTTAAATTTTCACATCTGAAGCCATAAAAACACACATTAGTCAAGATTTTAAGTTAAGATAATTGTTATTAATTGACAATAATATTGAGAATGCAATTGACTAAAATCTTTAACGTATCTGTTGTTCGATGCTTCAGGACCCCTTTAATACAAATTGGTGGCTAAACATTAATGGCGAGGAGATGGGATATTGGCCTCGAAACTTATTCACATCATTAGCAGATTCTGCAAATGTGATAAACATTGGTGGACAAGTTATCAACAATCAATATAAAGGTCACCATACAACCACTCAGATGGGAAGTGGCCATTTTCCTAATGAAGGTTTTGGTAAAGCTGCTTATATAGGCCATATTTCATATGTCAACAATTCCAGTGTCCTAACAGATGCAGTCGATCTTGTACGCTATGCTGGAAGACCTGCCTGCTACGATATAATCGTGGGTAATGATATTGAATTAAAACTGGCAGGAGTTCACGTCTTCTATGGTGGTCCTGGATTTTCAAACCAATGCAAATAGGTCCAAGAGTAGTTTTTGCTATGTGTATTTTGACTGAATTGAACTGGAACTTGGTAAAAGTTGAAACATTATTAGAGAAAATAAAGGACAAAAACAACATTATGTACTATATATAATACAAGCTTATTCTCTGTTAATTGACCTTGTCAGCCTATTCTTCCAAATATATATATAAGAATAATTTTTTGATATGTTCATTGAAATAATATCTGTTATGATAATCTTTTGCTTTTAATAATTATTTTGGATTGATCAGTGTGAATATTTTTCATACTTTTATCAAAGATAAGATTGATGATGGAAGCAATACATTTCCTTTGTTTGACCATTGGCATCCTAAGGGCCCCTCTATGATATATCAAAATTCCAATATCTGAAACATATGATTCTAGCAGACATAAAGATTAAAGCTTCATGAAAGACAGCTTTCAGCACTGACCCTTTCATTTCATGAGAAGAAGGGAAGACTTCCTAAATCTCTTATCCTTAGTCACCTCGACTTCTCTTC
>JAOSBK010000005.1:3565024-3590812 GCA_027568895.1 Erythroxylum shatona | reverse complement strand
CTCGTTCGGTTTCGTTCTTTTCGTTTCCGTTCTTCGTCTTTCGGTTGGGATCCGGTGTTCCGGATCGGGTCCCAACAATTAACGCATACCCACTACACCATTAACTTATCTCACAACACACGTACTTTTTTTGTTCAGCTATTAACACACATGTGTAAGATTGTTATCGTGTGCTTTCTCAATCAATGACTAATGCCAGCACTCTGTTCCCTTACACCACAAAGATAAACTTCGATTATTGATAAAAGATGTGCACAATCCACACAAGTAAATAGAGTCCTACTACAACCATGCAACCATGACATCCAATTCAAACCAGAACAACCTCATCCTTTTATGTTCTTCAATCCACAAAACTCATAAATCCAACAGTAATTTCCAACATGTCCAGCAGCAAGACAATTCCAATATCAACATGATAATAGACTTCAATCTAGTGTAGGATTCTATCACAATTACAAGATTATCCATATAATTTTTGTGATGATAATCATGTTATTCTCCATTAATCTATATGCAGAACAACAAAAGAAGAAGAAATGTCTGAAGGAGACAAAGAGAGAAAGAAAGAGAGGCTCTCGATGGTTCTATCAGATAGAGATATAATAAGTCAACTTTAGACGATAGTTCTATCAGGCAGAGACAAAAAATGACTAAGTTCAAGACACATCCACGTGACTAATACATTACAAACTCAAGTCAAAATCTTTACAACTTAAAGCATAGTCGTATTACATATATCAGACGATATACAAATATGCACAGTAGAAGGTGGTTCATTAATAAGTCACGTGGAAGGCATATGGTCATTCATCTGGGATCGTCTAGTGGGTAAAAGACATTCGTCTGGTGGGAAAATGGCATTCGTCTGGTGGGCTCGTGCCACATGTCTGATACATGCAAATCTCAATTAAAAGCTTCAGTATGCAACATTATAAAAGAAGCAACTCAAGCATCAGACAAAGAAGAGAAAAACACATAAACTTCTTCATTCAATTTACGTTGTAGTCAGTGATTTTGAGAGTGTATGAATAGAGTACGAAAATATCAGACAGTACTAGAATACACACTTGTGGGTACTAAGAGAGTTAAGAGAGCTCTTTGCAAGTATTGCAAGAAACTCAATCTCTGTACTATTTCTCATCTTCTTCATCGTCGAAATAGTGGAAACCACATCAGTGGGAACCTTGGATGTAGATAGCATTGAAAGCTATCATTCCAAGTAATCATGTGTGATCCTTACATTTCTGCACTTTAGTTTATCTACAAAATTAACATTCTTTATCAGTCTTGTTTTAAAAGAATAGCAGTAAAGCAGTAATATCCCAACAAAAGTGGTATCAGAGCTTCAGAAACTTCCTGGGGCATTTCTTGGACACTCCAAGCATTAAAGATTCATCAAAAATAGTCAGTAAGTAAAAGTCTTTAAGTTCTTTACATGACAGTAATCATGGTAAGAAAAGAAATGGATGTTTTTACTGGAAAAGAAGACTTTACCATTTGGAAACTCCAGATGCAAGCTCTTTTTGAATCATATGATTGTCATGTGAGCTATAGAAGATCAATATGATCTCAAAACTGATCTAGTTAGAAAAATCAAAATGCAAAGACTTGTATATTGCAAGTTAATGCTACACTTATCACCAATAGTGATAAGAAAGGTGCAGAATTGTAACACTGCAAAGAAACTTTGGACTAAACTTGATGAACTGTATGTCAAGAAGTGTCTTCCTAACAAGATGACACTTTTTCACAATCTTGCTAACTATAAGATGAACACCTCTATCTCCTTAGATGATAAATTAGACTATTTCTTTAAGTTAGTTCAAGATTTAGAAGCTATAGATGAGAAAATATCTTAGAAGCATCAAGCTATAGTGATTCTAAAGGTATTGCCTTCTGAATTTAATGCATTCAAGAAGGTAATTGAGCATGTTAGTGGTAAATCCCTTACTGTAAATAGGGTGTTAGACTCTCTAATGGAAGAAATAGTGGAAGTTAACCCTTTTAAGAAAGAGGTAGAAGTGATGTTTGTTGAGAATAATCATGAGAAGAAATCTCATAAGAAAAATAGCAAGAAAGGAAAGTGACAGAAAAGAAGTGGAAAGGATAAGCACTCTAAGGAAGGTGATGAAAAGAAGAAAAAGGGAAAAGAAAAGAAATATTTTTAGTATGATAAGGAGGGACATTTTGCAAGGGATTGTAGAAAGAAGAAAAAGGATAAGGCTGCAGAAAGCGGAGTTTCAGGGAATGTGGAAAAACCAGAAGATTCTAATGGTGATGAAATTCTGGCTGTCACTGAGGACAGTGAAGACCTTAGTAGAGAGTGGATTTTTGATTCAGAGTGAACAATGCATGTCACTCTTTATAGAGACTGGTTCACCACATTTGAACCAATCACTGCCAAGGTTAAAATGACATATTCTGGGCAGCAAAGGATAGACGGAATTGGAACTGTTTCCATCAACATGTTTGATAGAAAAAGAAGGATCCTAAGTAATGTCAGATTTGTGCCTGAAATAAGGAGGAATCTGATTTCTGAAAGCTTGTTTGATAAGTAAGGCTTTCAGATCAGGTCAAAAGATAGACTCGGAGAAATCCTAAGAGATGGTAGAGTCATTATTAGAAGAGTAGAAAGGAGTAGGCTATAATATGTTATAGGTTCAACAGAAGTAAATCAAATTTCAGAGAATGAAAGCTATGAACCAACCAAGCAATGGCATGCAAGGTTAAGTCATGTAGGAAAAAAGCTTGTTCAATCTCTCTAAACAAGATTTAATCCCTAAACAAAACTTACAGAAATTGGAATTTTGTGAATCCTGTGTGCTAGGAAAGCACCATAGATCAAGATTCCAAAAGGGAGCTCAAAGAGCTACAGAGATCATGAAGTATGCTCACAGTGATCTCTGGGGCCCAGCTCAAGTGCCCACAACAAGAGGAAACTTATATTTTATGTCCATTATTGATGATAGATCAAGAAAGTGTTGGGTATATCCTATGAAGAGAAAGGATGAAACACTAAAGAATTTCATAAGATCATGGCATACTCTTATGAAAAATTAGACTGGGAAGAAGTTAAAATGCCTAAGGACTAACAATGGACTAGAATACTGCAATAAAGAGTTTGAGGAGTATTGCAGCAATAAAGGGATCCTAAGGCACAAAACAGTAAGAGCTGCTCCTTAGCAGAATGAAGTTGCTGAGACACTCAATAGCACTCTCCTAGAAAAAACAAGGTGCGTGTTACTCTCATCGGGTTGCTCACAATCTATATAGGGAGAAGCAATTAGGACAACAACCTACCTAGTTAATAAACTCCCACATCTGCTAATGAATATAAGACTCCACAAGAGGTTTAGAATGGTAAGAAACCTAACCTTACCCATCTTAGGACTTTCGGATGTATAGCTTATGCACATCAGAAAGAGGGGAAATTGTAACCTAGAGCAATAAAGGGAGTTTTCCTAGACTATCCAGAGGGGGTTAAGGGATACAAGATCTTACTACTCCAAAAGGGAACATATAAAACAATCATAAGCAGCTATGTTTTCTTCAAGGAAGATAAATTCCCTCTGCTAAACAAGAATTCTCCTAATTTTAACTTCTAAAGGAAATTCAGGAGAATTTAGGGTCACTGAATCCATCAGCCCATTTCTATGTGTCACCAGAAACTGAAGAAGGTGGTACTCCATAACCTATTGATGTGGAGCCTATGCAAGGCTCAACACATCATGATCAAAGGAGAGAAGAGACTGAAGGTGTGGGTGAAGAAGAAACACCACAAACAACTTCAGCTGATGAACAAAGAAGCATACAAAACTATCAACTCATAAGGGATAGGCAGCCAAGACAAAGAATCCTTAATAAGAGGTACATTGACTCAAACTTGGTTAAATATGCTTGTCTTGTGGCTGAAGGTATTGAATGAAAGGCTCCTGAAACTTTTGAAGAAGCCATGACTAGAAGTGATGCTAAACAGTAGAAGGAGGCTTCTGAATAAGATTATTCTTCTCTAATGAAGAATTTGACTTGGACTTTAGTGCCTAAACCTCATAACGTCAAATTGATGGAGAACAGATGGTTATTCAAGCTAAAAGAAGGAATAACAGAAGCTAAACCAAGAATCTACAAGGCAAGACTTGTAGCTAAATGATATAGGCAAAAAGAAGGGGTTGACTACAAAGAAATATTCTCACCAGTAGTCAAATTTAAGACAATCAGACTCATTCTAGTGCTAGCCACTGTCTATGACTGAGAAATCTATCAAATGGATGTCAAGATAGCTTTCCTATATGTAAAGCTAGAGGAGACTATCTACATGAAACAACCATTAGGTTTTGTAGACAAAGATAAGTCTGATTATGCCTGCCTACTTCAGAAGTCCCTATATGGGCTAAAGCAAGCACCTAGACAGTGGAACAAGAAGTTCCATGAAATAGCTAGTGAGATGAACTTTGTAAGAAGTGCCTATGATTATTGCTTATACTACAAGAACTTAGGAGAAACAGAAGCCATCTTCATGCTAGTCTATGTAGATGACTTGATTATTGCTTGAAAAGAGCTAGTCAGGATAATTGAAGTAAAGAATACTCTGAGCAAACACTTTAAAATAAAAGACTTGGGAGAAGCTCAGAAGTTACTAAGGATGCAAATTATAAGGAATAGGAGGGAAGGGAAACTATGGTTGAAGCAGAAAAGTTACATACAAAAGGTACTAATTCAGTTCAACATGGAATTGACAAAACCTGCTTTTATTCCTATAAGTTCACATCTTCAGATGGTTGCTGATAAGAGCCCCCATACTGAAGAAGAAAAGAAGGCTATGTTAAAATACCCCTATGATGTTGGAGTGGGTAGCATCATGTATGTGATGCTCTGTACCAGACCTGATCTTGCTCATGCTATTAGCATTCTAAGCAAGTTTATGTCCAATACTGGCTTTGAGCATTGGCAAGGACTAAAGAATGTTTTCAGATACCTTGCTGGAACCCTAAGCTGTGGATTGTGTTTCACCAAGGAAAAGCTAACTAAAATCAACAGTCTAAGTCTACATAGATATTTAGATGCAGACTAAGCAGTAGATAAACACACAAGAAAATCAATGTCTACATACTACTTTACACTAGTAGGAAACACAATTAGTTGGAAAGTACAACAATAGTCAATTGTATCACTCTCAACTATAGAAGCAGAGTTTTATGCAATTACAGAAGGGGTAAGAGAATTAACATGGCTATCAGGCATCCTAAGAGAAATTAAAGCTAACCTAGCTATAGCAATAATATACACCGACAGTCAAAGTGCATTGTACTTGAGTAAAGACCCGGTCTTGCATGAGAGGTCCAAGCATGTTGATGTTCGACTCCACTTTGTGAGGGATAAAATAGCACAAGGCTTCTTCAACTTGGAGAAAATCAAAGGTAAACAAAATACTTCGAACTTTGGGACAAAGGTTTTAACTCAAAAGAAATTCATTTTTTGTAGGGAATACTTACAGATAAATGAAATCCCTTGACTTTGAAGGTAGATCAATCTGATCTCACTGGTGTGGTGAAAAATAGGGTTTTTTCGAATTCTAAATCACTCACAGATCTGTGTTCTGAGTAAAGATAAACGGAGAATGAGGGAAAAAATGTGATGATAATCACGTTATTCTTCCTTAATCTATACGCAGAACCAACAAAAGAAGAAGAAATGTCTGAAGGAGATGAAGAGAGAAAGAAAGAGAGGCTCTCGATGGTTCTATCAGACAGAGATATAATAAGTTAGCTTTAGACGATGGTTCTATCAGGCAGATACAAAAATGACTAAGTTCAAGACACACCCACGTGACTAATATATGACAAATTCAAGTCAAAAGCTTTACAACTGAAAGCACAGTCGTATTACATATATCAGACGATATACAAATACGCACAACAGAAGGTGATTCATTGATGAGTCACGTGGAAGGCATATGGTCATTTGTTTGGGATCATCTGATGGGAAAAAGGCATTTGCGTGGTGGGCAAATGGCATTTGTATGGTGGGCTCACACCACATGTCTGATACACGCAAGTCTCAACCGAAAGCTTCAGCATACAATACTGTAAAAGAAGCAACTCAAGCATCAAACAAAGAAGAAAAAAACACAAAAACTTCTTCATTCAATTTACTTTATATTCAGTGATTTTGAGAGTGTAAAAATAGAGTGAGAAAATATCAGAAAGTGTTAGAGTACACACCTGTACGTACCAGGAGAGTTAATAGAGCTCTTTGCAAGTGTTGCAAAACACTCAATCTCTATACTATTTCTCTTTTTCTTCTTCATCGAAATAGTGGAAACCACATCAATGAGAACCTTGGATGTAGATAGCATTGAAAACTATCGAACCAAGTAAAAATCGTATATGATCTTTACATTTCTGCACTTTAGTTTATCTGCAAAATTAATATTCTTTATAAGTCTTGTTTTAAAAGAATAGCAGTAAAGCAGTAATATCCCAACAGTTTTTGAATTCATGTCATTATCCAATTAATATCTTATATGTCCAATTAATAAATAATGTTAAAATTAATTACTTAGATATATAACATATATCCTAATAGGAACAATCCAATCTTAAGAACAGAAGCGTTCAATCATCGTGCAGTTATGCCAATCATAGCCAATAAGACAGGGCTCAAAGATTGCCGTCCTCCACCCAGTCATGAGGTACAATTTCAAAGAGACACATAGACAGCATAAAATCACAAGTGTGCATTGTTAAGCTTGGCAAAAAGGTCAAGGGTATCGGCATAAAGTTGACAAAATTCAATTTAATTAGATTTAAATTTGGACTTGAAATTAAAAATTAATTTTTCAAGATTGATTTTAACTTTAGATTAAGAATACTCAGTTTGATCTATTTCGAGTTCTTATTTAATAAGTTCAAACTCAACTATGCTTTCTTAATTCCTGCATAGGCTGTGAGTAGATCGGACTTGGAATGAAATTCGGTTCAATCCAACAGTGTCCATTGTCATTCCTATGCGCTGTTTTTCGCCAGACATGATATATACCATTTATCTGATATAGTTCAAATTAATGTATGAACTATGTACAAACGATTGCCATCTGCATTCATCTGTTTTCCCAGGTTTCTATCTCTAGGTGATATTTACCTTGGAGCTCGTGCAGCATTTAATGTATAGAACCCCATAGTAGCTCCCGGAGAATCAGTGTTGCTCAGATGTGGATTTTATCAGAGGAAGGAGAGGAGTCCATGGAATCTAGGTGGGATGTTTGTTTCATTAAAAGCAAAACTTGTAACCTCTTCTTTTTTGACAGAAGGAAGTGTTATCAGAATCTGGTATCAAAACTATCTATGGTCTATATTCTCTAAACTTTCATTAAATGAATTTAGGTTGAGGAAGGCTGCAATGAGACAAGATTCTTCATCCATTGGATCATAAGCTTTTTCCTGATTTGCATGCATAATCACGCTATGTTCTTCTTCAGTATCCATTTACAAACTTTCTTCCTTTTTTGTGTGTGATCTCCTGCAGAAAGATGGTTCCAAAACCACAGGTTGTTTCAATCTTGACCGTCCTGTTTTTGTGCAAGTAAACCGTATGTTCGCTCTTGGTTATGCCCTGGAACAAGTATCCACCATTGGAGGAAACCAATTTGAAATAGATGTCGTCATTCACAAGGTAACTGTATGAATCCACATATCAGATATTTGAAGGTTTCCTGCACTGTACCAAATCCTTAAAACTTTTCTGAGTTGAAATTTTCCAATTTTCTTAATCATTCGAGTTCATCATAAATTCTCTTTTAATATATCAAAATTTAATATTTGCTAATATATTTTATATTAATGATTCAGTTTTTAGTATTTATTTTTATAACTCTTAAATATTCTATTTTATTTCAAAATTAAAATAACAAAAATTCTTTTACGACTTAATTACATTAAATTTGCCTGTTATTTGATTTTTTTAAAATTTTGACTGTCATATTTTGATAACTATCATTTACACTTTTAACAATATTTTTAATTATCACATAATCTCCTTCATCATATTTTATTATTTAGATATTAAAATAAAAATATTTCAAAATTATATTACTCTTTGAACTTAAAATTTTTAATATCATAATGCCTTGTCTAAATTTATCAATTATAAGAATAAAAAATAAAATTTTGTCATTTTTTTACCATCTAATTAAGTTATTTATTAATTTAATGTTCTAGGATACATTTAGTGGACATTGGTGGCTGACCCTTCAGAATCTGAAGGTAGGATGCTGGTCTGGAAACATCTTCTCGTTATTAGCGGATGGTTCAAGCCTCATAAACTTTGGTGGACAGGTTATGAACAAACAAGCTCAAGGTCACCACACCACCACTCAGATGGGAAGTGGAGGATTACCAGGTGAAGGGTTTGGTAAAGCAAGCTTACATAGGCCATCTCTCGTATGTGGACTCTTCCAGTGTTCTCAGAGACGCAGCTGATCATAAACAAAGTGTTACAAGACCAGAGTGCTATGATCTTACTGTGGGGAAAGAGGAGTCCAGATCTCCTGTCCAATATTATGGTGTCTTATTCTGTCCAATGAATCTCAGCCATTTATTTATGTGGGTCTCGCGTAAATTACACGTGGGTCCTACAAAATAAATGGCTAAGATTTCATGGGACAGAATAAGACAGAGGATCTTGTCTCGGAAAAGAGGATCCAAGCATTGAGGAGTTCACGTTTTTTACGGTGGTCCTGCATTTTCAAACCAGTGCAAATCGGCTCTTAAGAGTAGATTAAAAAAAATTAAGCAAACCAAGTGGCTAAATCTGATGTCCTGTAATTTATTGCAACATGTTTTGGGAAAGGGCTTAAAAAAATAAAAATTACGTAATTAAAGATTTATCAAGTAAAAAAATTAAAAATTGTGCCTATAAATAACATTGTCTAATAAAGAAACTTGTTATAAATACTCACATGAAATTAAAGATAATAAATGAGTTCCGATATGGTTTGATTCAAAAATTAATAAATTAAGTTTAATTTGATGAATATTAAAAATTAATTAAGTTTATATTTAAGATTGAAAACTTTTCAATTTAATTAATCATTACAATTTAACTTAGGTCTAAACTAAATCAGTTCAAAAATCAATTAAACAAAATAGATTTAATCAATCTCAAATTTGAGATCAAATATCTAGATTTGATTAAACTCATGTTCATGATTAAACTTGAAAAGAAATTTTGATATAAGACTTTGTGAAACTTAATTCAGCCATTGCCAACCTTTCATATAAGATATATGAATTATCAAATAAAAAGTTCATTGAATTTTATGTTCAAATTGAGTAGATTTCAATTATAAATTAACTAGAATATGTTTAAATGACATCCAAAATGAGGGAAGTAGGAATATGAAATGGCTAATCGTTGGACATTTTTCATTTATTAGAATACCTAATAAGTTTATAGAAATATTAAAACAATACACACAAGTTCAATCAGATGTAAGTTTGATGATACGTTTTTTAACTATGTCCTTAAAGACAGAATTATGTAAATTTATTATCTCCTTTTTGTCTTTATTCTCTTTATTATTTATTTTTGCTTATATTTTAATAAGTATTTTGAAGACCACAAATTTTCAAAATTATATCCACAAATTAGAGAAAATATTGCATTTGATAATAATAAAATGACATTGATTTATCAGTCTCGAACCAAAAAAAAACTCTTAGATGTGATATCAAATAGATATTATTTGATTAGATATTTTTGAATTAAAATATATAAATATATATTTAAACAAGGAGAAAAAAATAATGGTATCCCCATAAAACAGAAATTTGTTACATGCCCCATTTGGAGCCTTGGCACAATTATCTCCAATAATGCAAATTCTTGTGAATAAAAGTAGACTATAATTATTATGATTCTAATCACAAAGAAGAAAGTTATAAATGCATTTAAGCCATATTAAAAACCTACTTTGGTGGCAATTCATTTTTAGTATAATTTACTATTTAGTAACATTAAAAAGGCATGCAGTATATATTCATCTAAAATGGGAAAGTTAATGATGAGTTCGTTCAAGATTTTGACCTATATATATGTAAATAGCACTCAAAGATGTAAACTTCAGAACTAAAGTGACTAGAACACCTAATAGTTCAAGGTACAATGGCTCCTCAATGTCGTCGAAAACACATTGGGAGTTGCATATTTTTCTTTATAGCTTTTGCTCAAATTTGGAGCTATGGATTTGGCGATGGAAGTGGGATTTCAGCCAAGAAAACCATTAAGGTATCTTGACATAATATGTACTTAATTCTAGTTTTGACAGAAGAATACATAATTTTTAACACGGTCGTATCAAAAACTGTGTTTTCTTTTATATGTATATTAAAATAGATGTAGAGAAAAAAAAATGATTTCATGAAAATGCATAAATTCCAACACATAATCTAACTTCAAATTAAAGAATAAACACATTTTGAAATGATTGATTTCTTTTTCTTTTTCTTCCTAGAATGATGGAGATGCAATTGATTGTGTTGAAATCTACAAGCAGCCTGCTTTTAATCATCCACTTCTCAAGAACCATACTATACAGGTCTGCTTCCACTTATATAAACATGATTATTTTCAATTTGATTCCACAGTTGAATTAAATCCTATTATATATATATATATATATAAAGTCATAATACCATTTACTATAATCCATTTTTTGCACTTTCAGATGAAACCAAGTTCGTCTCCCAGTGGCAATGGAGTGCAAGCAACAAACTCTTCTAAGATCTTCCAAAGCTGGTTCAATAAAATTAAGTGTCCTCAAGGAACAGTCCCAATTCTAAGAACAAGAGCATTTACTCATCGTCCTGTTAGTCCACCAATTCCAAAGAGGGCAAACATATCCGAATTCACTCCTTCATCTACTTATGAGGTACAATTTTGAAAAACATCTTATGTGATTATGCTCTCCAAGTTCTAAATTGTGGATTGAGGATTGTACTGTTAACTGAAATTGTAGATAACAAGAGTGTAAGCGCAATATTAAGGTCGAAATCTATTGCAAAGACTGCAAATTAAAACCTTTTATGCATCATAATCATTCCATATCATCAGATATTCTGCTTGATGGTTGTCTTGTGTATATATTAGTATGCTCAGGTTTCTCTTACTGGTGGCACTTACTATGGAGCTTGTGCAACATTCAATGTATGGGTTCCAAAAGTAGTTGATCCTGGAGAAGTGAGTACTGCTCAGATGTGGATTGTATCAGGGGATGGAAAGAACTTGAACAGCATTGAAGTTGGGTGGCAGGTTTGTGTCACTAACTTGCATCACATAATCTTCTACATTCTCCTGACATGGAAGACAGAAAAAAGAAAAAGAATAAATTATTATAATCTTTTAACAATACTACAGTTGACTCTTTCATAAATAATTAGGCTTGGATCAACCATTGTCAAAATGACTGGAACTAGTCATTTGAATAGTTGACTCTTGCTACTTATAAACCCTTTAATATTTTCATATTTAGTCAATATGAGATACTCGAACATATATGATTTGCAACCTAAAATTAATAACAAAACTATGGTCTAAGAACATAGCACCAAGGTTTTTACTTTCTATTGAATCGTTACAGGTTCAATCTGGCAGCAATGTAACAAGATTCTTTTCCTTTTGGACCGTAAGTTTATTCGATCCTCTCCATGCAAACCAATGTAGATCGTCCCAGGAAATAATGTTATAGTTCTTCTTTTAACAGTTTCTTCAGTATCTGATACATTTTCTGTGTGGTCCTCCAGAGAGATGCTTATCGAAACACCGGTTGCTACAATCTCGAATGTCCTGGTTTTGTACAAGTAAATCCTGGGTATGTTCTTGGTTTTCCTCTACAGCCAACATCCATCTATGGCGGAGACCAATATGAAATCACGGTCATCATTCACAGGGTAAATTTTTACGACTCTAGATAACTAAACCTGATCCTGAAACGAGCATGAAATTCCTGAGTTGGATTTCCATACCTTTTCATCATAAGAGGATAATTAATTTTCCATAGATTCTTTAACTAGTCTGTTGTTCAATATTTCAGGACAATTCAAGTGGAAATTGGTGGCTAACGTTTCAGGGTCAGGATTTAGGATATTGGCCTGGAGACCTCTTCACATCATTAGCAGATAGTGCAAGCCTAATAACTTTCGGTGGACAGGTAATCAACAATCAATATGGAGGTCACCATACCACCACTGAGATGGGTAGTGGTCATTATCCCATTGAAGGGTTTGGTAAAGCTGCTTACATAGGGCATCTTCAATATGTTGATTCTTCTAATGTTCTCAGAATTGCATATCCTCTTCTACCATTCATTACCAGGACACCCTGCTACTATATAACGATGCTAAAAGATGAAGTGAGTACCGAAGGAGTTCACTTGTATTTCGGAGGTCCTGGATATTCCGACCAATGTCCATAGACAACTGTAGGTGGTCTTAGTTGAAGCTTGGTGAATTTTGAAACATTTCTAAAGCTAATAAAGGACCAAAAATGAAAAACATTAGTTGTTAAAGTTACGTCAGAATACTGGTCTAATGGATATGGTTGCAGGAACATGCCCTGAATTGGTATCTTATTTGTGATTGGTTTCTCAATATATTATAAAGTTGGTATTCAATAAGTTTGAATTGAACTTGCTTACTGGAGGAAAGGTTTAGCAGTACATCCTGCTAAAATTGCAAGAGAACTCTACTAACATAACTCTACCTTGTTACCAACCAAAAACTATTTCTTTCCCGTTTGAACTTCAAAGCCAAAACTCCAAACAAGTTCCAAGCAAATTTGAAAGATGATAATGAAATGGGACCAAGTTCATGTATTACCGCCAAGAACGATTCCAAAACCAAGAAAAAGGGGAACTATAGTCCAGCTAAAATATCTCCGGAGTCGAAAAAGACTGGAATAATATCATACCAACAGGGTGGATGATAAGTTTCTTGTCCGCTAACAGTTTAAAGCCTTGTTTAAACTAATCTTGTCGAAGGAGTTGAAAGTGAATTAAGAGTTGCAGCAAACCAGTTGAAAATTTTGGAATTTCAATTCATACATGCATTCCAAAATCAAATTTGGAATGCTTAGTAAACAGCAAGGACCAGGCAATCTTCCAAAATAGCATTCTGACTCTAGTTAACATCTTGTTAATCACATTAAATATGTACTTGTTGTAAACATAGATAATAGCAACTATTAAGAATACTTACCTTTCCCTTGTAAAAACTTACTGATAATGAATACAATTCCCACAAATTAGTCATAATATTTTCTCTCTTCTTGTATGGACCGGAAAATCCAGGCTGCTGATTCAGTTGCTGATCTTGGGTTATGAGGGACAACCTTAATCACCCGTGTCTGTTCCTTGTTAGTTTGAGCACTTTGATCAGATGCCTGAACTGTTGGTTCTGTTGGAAAAAGTGGCAGAGCATTCCCTTTAACCCTCTCCGCTGGACTGGTTGCTGTACTTCCTTGTACATCACTTTCCTTTGATGCTTGAAACTTCCCACCACAACGGGGAATCACTCTACTTGTCTGGCTTGCCATGTTAGAAGAACTTCGGTGGGGGAACACTAAGTTCATGTTTCCAACTGATACCTGGTTGTCCTTTGACTGAGGTCCAGTGAATGGACTCATTTGCTCCATAGATGAGCCAGAAATTGACTGGTTCAGGATTGGCATGCCATAAGGTGGAAAATAGGTCTGCCCCAAAGGAGGGGTGCTAGCTGGAACACCATAAGCCGCATTCAGGAAGTCGCCATTACCTGGTGTCAGGCTCATCGGACCACAGCTGCCATAAACTGGTGTCATGAATCCAGGCGTTGGAGGACATGGTCCCGAATAAGGCTTGTAGACAAGTCCCTCAGATGGGGACATCACAGGAACTAACCACTGATTTCCAGGTGCTGGGAAACACCATGGAGTGGGTTTGGTATTTGTTGCAGCCATAGGAACTGGCAGTGAACTTCCTGAATGTGGCTCGTAATTTGATCGAGGGGCAAGAACTGGTTTATTAAGTTCAAGGTTAGCAGAAGGAAGAGGAGGTCCTCCAACAGCATTTTCATCAGCAAATTCAGTATTCGGTTGTGGTTTAAGAGATTGCTCTTTTGGTTTAACAATTTCGGGTGTTGGCTCTATGGCATACTCAGATGGTAACTTCTTCACTGGGGATGACTTTAATGAAGCTTTCCCCACATGAAGGCTATCCTCATGCAAGAGATGGGGGGAACCAGCAATTGTCTTTTGTACCTGTAGCGAATTAATGTTAAGGACTGCTTTCTTCAAAGTTATATTAATGGAATCAAGACAATAAATACCGTATCCAACTGCTTACCTTTATGAGTCTATGCAACTCAAACACTTGTATAGAAAATACTCTTTGTTGGCTGAAAAGAAGAGATAAAGAATTATATCAGAATCTGACAATCTGGTGCAAATCATCAGTTCTTTTTGACAGAACTGAAAGTGCCATGAACATCATAATCTGGATGATATTAGCTGCATCTTATGAAAATGGCAACTGTAAGATTGAGTTACTCACTTTATAATAGCTCTTCTTGCTTTCCAGAATTGCTTCTCCCCTATTACTCCTACAACATCATCAGGTGTTATAGTAAAAGCTACTATGGAATCCACCATGGAAGTCTCTGAAACATCATCACATCTTTCAGCATGTCCAATTTGTGAAGAACCATGTTTCCTTTCCTCAGAGGACTCAATAACATTCTGAATTTTGTTAGGACTTCTTTTATCATCACCAAATGAATGCCTTGAATATGGTTCATCTTGCAACTTGGAAGCATTTTCTTTGCCTCTGCTGCCTGTGCACTCCATATCTCTGAGAATTGTTTTCTCTTGTGTTGTGACAGACTCTTGGTTTATTCGTGAACTTGTACCGTTTAAACTTTTCAGCACTCCTGCTGCAATGCTTCTATATTCTCGATCTGATGATGAATGTTTTTCCTTCAATGACACTCTGCTTGATGGGCTGGAAAGGGTATCAGCCATGGAAAGGGTATTGGCGACGGTCTTGCCTTTGACTGATGGTACAGGAGCAGATCTTTCCAGAGAATCGGGAATTCGAGATGCTTTTGCATTATCTTGATTTTGGTTCTTCAGATAATCTTTTTCTTTTAGAACTGTGATCTCAGTTCCTTTCTTATGCCTATCAGAAACATTCTGCAATGGCATTGAGAAGCTCAAGTTCAAATGAGGTAGATTTTCTTGATTTATTTGGTGCCAGCTTCTGTTATAAGTTAGAGCAGCTACTGATTGAGTAGGAACTCTTAAATCTTTCTCATCTCCAGGTTCATTACATGAAACACTTTTAAGAGTGGAGAAAGCTGGTGATTGGAATAAGTTAAATTTCGGAGTTGTACCCGAAGTCAGTGTGATACTCACACTTTGGTCAATTGTGCCACTGATATTCACAATTTGATCATTTTTGCCAGTGATATTCACACTTTGATCATTTGTGCCATTCATAGATTTTTTATTTTGACTTGCCATATCACCATTTATGTTGCCTCCACCAGAACAATAAGAAAAGAGCTTTTCAGCAACATGTGAATTTGCAGGAGAGTTGCAGAACGGGATAAAAGCACTTCTCTCATAGGCACAGCCCTTCGTAGCAGAAAATCGAAGTTCAAGATCATGAAGCCAACTCTTCAGTGTAGTAAAATAAGATAAAAATTGCCATAATACTTGAAATATCCCAAAGAAAAACACAGATGAACTTCTATGATTGTGAAAAACCAGAGGAACTGCTTGTTTACAGTATAGGAACACTGATAATATAACCACAAGTAAATGAGGAAACAAGTGCATCAAAATACTGAATCAGTGGCATCCTAACATCATTCCAATTCCTAAAGAGTGGAAAAAACCTAGCAAAGTTAATCATTTGAGGAACCAATCAGACACGATAGCAAGTAGATAAGGCAGAAATTAAATTACTCAATTGGAAATAAAAGTAGGCTGCATAGAGCAAGAAGGTGATAACTCACATGGCTTGTGGACATTGAAGGAACCAAATTGTTCCCATTGTTAGGATGAAAAGGCAACATACACGGTGATCCAGAGCTCAACTTTTGTGAAGGGATACAGAGTTGTTCATAAAGAGCCATCTTATTCCTTGGAGGTGCCTTTGGTCCTCCTTTCTCTGTATCATTCACATGAAGCCTTGGAAACATAGGGCTTAGCATCTTTTCCTCATCTTTTGTACCTCTCATCTTGCTAACCTCTCCGTTTCACCCCAAACTCGACTCACAGAAACTTGCTTTTTGTGGAATTCACGGCAAGATCCAAACACCATCCCTCTAAAGCAAAAGTTTTACATCAGAAAAAAGGATTGCCCTACCCGATGATCAATTCAGATTGAAATCTTAAGTGCAAAACCAAAAGATCTTTGTATACCGGGTAGCAAAATAGTTACTTTGTTCAGAATTCACTCATTCCAGAAGTACTCTAGATCAGCCTCCTTCAATAAAGAAGCTTTTTGAATAAATCCAACCATGAAGAACAGAAAGTAGCCACTTGATGTATTATAGTTACTCAAATTATCCCCACCTCAAAAAGGCAAGCCTCCTTGTGGATAAGCATATAGAATCAACAGAGGGTGAAAGGAAATTGGCAAGATTATGAATTTTACAGCAACCCACTTGGGAAAACCAATTCCTCAGACTAAAGATGATCGACCAAGTTGATTATAACCCAACTTTACAACAACCCAGAACTAACCAACGTCAAAAAATCCAAACTTGATGCTGAAATTCACGAGCCAAGAAGAAGAAAACATGACATTACTGGAAATAACATATGAACGTGTTAATAAGGATTGTGAAATGGTAGTGAAAAGAAAACGAGAAACAAAGATGAGAGGAACAGAGGAGAAAGTAAGTGGAGATAGAATCAACAGGTAACATGTGGCAAAAGGTAGATTCGGCTAGAGAAGAGGGTTGCCTTGGAATTCCATAAGAAAGGATCTCACCCAAAAAGCTATGCAAAACCAAGAAAACGACAGCAAGCGAGGTGTGGGCTATGTGGGTCCCAAGTGGACGGAACACAAAAATTTCCTGCCGAGTTTTTTAATTACACAAGCCTTTTACTTTTTCCAGTTCCAACAAGTTAGATCCTGCCACTTCAGAACGGGACCCACAATATCTAGTATACAATGGTCTCAAACTCGATCGCCAAAGATCAATACCCATTTGGACTAAACTGCTAAAGATCGCACCTTTTCACTTTAAAACTCATTTCCTGCTAAAGAAAACACGACCCAGAAAACTTCCAAACTTTACGAAGAAAGTCACTCTCATTAACAATTCCACAGGAGTGCCTGATCCATATGCTAATTATAAGTAACTCTGCCATGTTCCTTTTAGTCTCAGCCTGTAAAAAGGGGTAATAAGAAAATTGTCTGAAACCACTTTGACAATTGTACGGAAGACTGGGTCTAAACTCACGTGTGAGCAATTAGCGAGCTAACCTGAGCATTATAACCACACGTTGATTTTTTCTCTCAGAAGTTTGGCCAATCTTTTAAATAAAGATCCGTTAAAGATCAGAGTCAGCGACTCGTGTCTTACGTTTTTGGGGAGTTCTAACCATGTTCTGTTTCTATGTCCGTGCAGTCACAGTCCAATCGTGGAGCGTTTTAGCATCAGCTGTTTGGATGTAATCAGGTTGTGACTTTCAACGAACGATTGCGCGCGTGAGTAATCTTGTTCAATAAACAAAGATTGCTTTTTGTTACAAGACATTGATCAAGTCACACGTGATTGTAGAGATCTGTTTCCAAGTTTTGTGGACACGTCGCCTTTATTTGCAGATGTTGAGGAAGATATTAATCGAACTAAAAGGAGAATATGAGAAAATGCTTTATATGAGAAGCTGAAGATTTTATACCACACACAGCAGGATTGCTGGGAAGGATTTTTTTTTTTCCTTGGATTGATCCTTTAGAAAATTAAAGATAAAAACTTTACCTCCACAATTGATAGATCGCATTGTATCTTGCTATTGATCTTCCAATTGCAATGCAAAACTTAAAAGCAATGTTTCATCTGAATAGAATAACAATCGTTGAGCAGAAGGAATATTAACTACAGGGCTAAATTGGGCATCGATGTAATAAGCAAAAGAACATGGAGGCAGACAACGCAAGGATTCCAAATGAGCTGCTCTTGGTATTTTCCGAACAAAGATGATAGATTAGATTGCAAACCAGTAAACATAATATCCCGTTAAACACAATTAATATTTACAAGCTCAGTGTATCACAACATTACAGGTACATAAAACATTCAACTAGTTAAAATACATATTTAAAAAAGGCATTTCCTTTGGTATGTATCTCACCAAATGCAATTCCCACAAATTATTCACCATGTTTTCTCTCTTTTTGTATAGACCGGAAAATCCGCGCAGCCGATTCAGTTGCCAGCCTAGGGTCATGCGGTACGACCCGTATCACCTGTGCCTGTTGTTTGTTAGTTTGGCCATTTCGATCAGATGCCTGTGTCTCTTGTTTGTTAGTTTGAGCAATTTGATCAGATGTCTTAAATGTTGATTCTTTGGGAGGAGGTGGAAGAGCATTTCCTCTATTCTCCGCTGGACTGCTTGCCGTACTTCCTTGTACATCACTTTCCTTCATCGTTTGAGATTTCTCAACAGGACGAGAGATTACTTTACTTGTCTGGCTTGGCATGCTGCGTGAGCTCTTGTGAGGGAACACTAAGTTAACGTTTCCAACTGTTACATGGTTGTCCTTCAATTCGGGTGCAGAGAATGAATTCATCTGCTCCACCGAGCCAGAAACTGAGGGATTCAAGAATGGCGTGCCATATGGTAGAAAATAAGTCTGCCCTAATGGAGGGGTACCAGAAACAAGACCAAATCCTTCCTGCTGTGGAGCCGGAACACCATAAGCTGCATTCAAGAAGTCTCCACTCCCTGGTGTTAGGCCCATAGGATTACAGTTGCCATAAACAGGTGCCATATATCCAGCTGTAGGGGGGAATGAACCTGTGCAGGGCTTGTATACAAGTCCCTCGGATGGGGACAGCACAGGAACTAACCACTGATTTCCAGGCGGTGGGAAATACCATGGAGTTAGATTGCTATTTGAAGCCACAGGTGCTTGTGCAGTTCCTGAAGGTGGCCCATTATTTGATTGCTGGGAAGGACGTGCTTTATTGATTTCCTTGTTGACAGAAGGAAGGGGTAATTTCCCAACATTATTCTCATCAGCAAATTCAGTATCTGGCAGTGGTTTCTGATATCGCTCTTTCGGTTTAACAGTCAAGGGTATTTGCTCTATGGCATACTCGGATTGCAATTTCTTCATAGGAGATGCTTTTCCCACATAAAGGTCATCCTCGTGCAAGAGTTGGGGTGAACTAGCCATTAACTTTTGTACCTGTGGCAGATTAATCTTAGATTATTTTCTCACAATTACGTCTAAGAAACCAAGACCAGAATTTTTTAATTAACTTGTCTCCATTCACCTTTATAAGTCTATGCAACTCAAATACTTGTATTGCAAATACTCTTTGTTGGCTGAAATGATAGCAAAAGAAACTTGTCAAATACTTGAGAGAGAACAAAGACACAGCAATAAGGCAATCAGTATGCCCAACCCAAAAAATAGAGCCTCGCTTTAATCACAGAAACAGAATTACACTCTAGAAAGAAATACACAAACTTCTTGCAGGATAACATGGAGAGAGAGAGAGAGAGAGAGAGAGAGATAAACTTCGACAATATAAAAACATGTATTGTTCCTCCTTAGGCACAAGTTACATCAGGTTAAGCGCATAAGGATGAACCAAACCAAATAATTAACCAAGCATTTGGAAAATTTCCAACTGGCAGATTAAGAAATCTTCACATGTACAAAGAACATACATATTCACAAATACATAAAGACACATTTTTGATAAACAAAGCCGAAAGCTGCTAAATGGTCAGGTTCACAACAATACCACATGCATTTGAAGGTATTATGTCTGCATTACTTTTAGAGAACTTCAAACAATTCTTTAGTTGGAGTTAAGCAACTTGAAATATACAATTAACTATATTGCAAGTAGACTTTGATTGCCTGCTCATTTTACTGACTATGCCACTGACTGATTGAAGATTGAAATATACCAATTTACTTTAACCATGCTACACCATGCTATGCCCTTATGTAGGATTTCTCCACAATGGTTTCAGGCATTTTCAATAATTGCAATTCCTAAAAGCAAACTGAACTCCATCCCTACCATTTTAAAGGAAAATTTGCAACCAAAATAATAGAAAAGAACCTTTATCATCTTTATGGTACTTATCAGCGGTTTTTTCTGCTCTAATATTTGCTCTACATACAATCTATCAAACAATCACTCCACTTGAAGGTATATTTAAGAAGCTACTCAACTAACTTAAACAACTTGACAAAACCTAGTCCAAAAAGTTCTGACATAAATAGAAACTTACACAATACCGTAATTGACATGATATTCATTAAGATTCAGATAATTTAATATGTATGCAAGGAGAGCAACTGCTATAAATTGTTAAATTTATAACTTAACACCAACATAAAATCAAACTCTAGTAACCAAGTACCAAAAAATTCCAATGAACTGGAAACATTAGAAGTGAAACAGCAACAACAAGACAAATAAACTTACTTTGCAATAGCTCTTCTAGCTTTCCAGAATTGCTTCTCCCCTATTACTTCCACAACATCATCAGGTGTTACAATCAAAGCTGTTCTTGAGTCCACCATGGAAGATTCTGAAACATCATCAGGTCTTTCTACAAGCTCCATCTGTAGAGAATCATGCTTCTTGTTTCCATAATTCTCACTACAATTCTCAACCCTTTTAGGACTTATGTTATCATCTCCAAGTGATGGCCTTGAATTTGATTCACTTCTCGACTTGGAAGAATTTTCATCACCTGTGTCCCCTAGTGATTCTACTGAAATATTATCCCCCACTGTTGTATCCTGTGTTGTGGCAGACTGTTGGTTTAATATTACATTTGCACCATTTAAGCATTTTGAAACATCTCCCATATTACTCCTACAGTCCCAACCCGATAATGAATGTGCTTGCTTCATTGATTCAATATTTTTAACCCTGACTGAAGGGCTAGCAGACGCATCAGCTAAGGTCTGATCTTTAAGTGATGGCACTGAATCAGATTCTTCCATACGAGTCTGAAATGCTTTTGCATTCTGTTGATGTTGGTTCCTAACATATTCTCTTGCCTGTAGATTTATTGTTTCCGATCCTTTCTTAAGCTTTCCAGATTGCATTGAATAGCTCAAGTTTGAGCAGGCCAGATCTTGACTTTTGCTGTGCTGCCTGTTGTCACAATTTACATCAGCTCCTGAATTAACAGAGCCAGGAACTCTAAAGTCGTTTTCATCTCCATGCTTATTCCATGAAAAGTTCTTAAAATTGGAAAAATCTGATGGTTGATATGAATTAGATTTTGCAGTAACAGCAACCAAGGGCTTCGAAATATTCAAGCTTTGACCATTTGCGCCATTCATGGAATTTTGTTCTCGACTTGCAATTACACCATTAGAGTTGCCTCCACGAGAGGAACACAGAGGATTCTTTTCAGCGAAATGTGTAGTTGCAGGAGGGTTCCGAGGTGGAATAAGATCACTTCTCTCACAACCATATCCCTGTGAGTTCATATCATTTATAATCAAACAACTAAAGACAGTAACTAGAACTGATTTTAAGCTCGTGAAAACAGATTTTCAGTGTAAGGTAATGACCTTGGAATCATAATCAGTTTTAGGAAAACCACTTAGAAGATCCCACTTATAAATTAGTTGAACTGTAGTACTGCTACCTATTTCTTCCTATCCAGTCCTCTTATTCTAATTTCTCCTATTGAATCCTCAGTATCTGAAATATGAAAATGAAGTCCTCTTGATAAACTCTGATAAAATGTTTCCCCCATATGCGCAATCAGTATCATCTATTTTTGTTGCAACGAATTTAACGATAGGAAGAATTTCATAGAAACAAGAAATTAAGTAGACCAAAATACAAAAAGAAAAAAGCACAAGTAAAGTGACTGGAAAAGTGATTCCTTTTCCTTTCCAAATCCAATTATAGATAACTCGAAGAAATTTATTGTCTTTTTCCAATAACACAACTACTGAAATATGAAAATTTAAAACAAAAGGACTAATACCAAATACATTCGTAGAAAGGTAGGTAATTAGGTCACCCCAATTAGATGAACTTCTACGAATCTGTTTGTTTATCTTATGGCCATAGTAAGCAGAGGAACCAAATGAACAAGAATTCCTGAATTAATGGTATACAGCATACCACTTGTAATCAATAGGCACATAGAACATCCAAGGAACCATCAAAAGTAAATAAACTAGGCATCAATAATCAACTCACATCCAGAAAGATGGTATTTTGGTGACACGTAAAACCACAAACAAGAACAATTCGGATCATAAACACATGAAAAGTAAAAATCGATGAAAAAAACATAAAAGATAAACATTTCATAGATGATCAAAACTCACATGGCTTCTAGGCACTGAAGGAACCACGCTGGCCCCAGTGTTGGGTGGATGAGGCAACATAGAAGGTGATCCGGAGCTGAACTTTTGGGAAGGAATGCTAAGCTGTTCATAGAGAGCCATTTTATTCCTTGGAGGAGCTCTAGGCCCTCCTTTCTCAGTATCATTCACATGAAGTCTTGGAAACATAGGGCTCGCTAACTTTTCGTCATCTTTTGCCCCTCTCATCTTCTTCTTCCCTTAGTTTCACACACTCACACAAAAAAGATTGCGTTTTGATCCAAACACCATCCTTTCCAAACACAAAATTCAATACCCATCAAAGAATTTAGCTAATTGAACATGATATCAAATTGGCTTTAAAGAGTGTAATGAGCTAAATACTAAACTGAATCAAACAGGCAAAACCTTCCAATAAAAACAAAACATAGCAACTGACCTAAACGAGATGGGGCAAAATTCTTGCAGCTATGACTAAAACCACGAGTGTAACGTCCTGAATTAGAAGGCGCGACAAGTAGCACGGTGACAGAGACCAAATCGGCGTCGAGCTTACTGCGTAGGAGCGAGAGCTTAAGGGGACGTTCTAGAGGTCTTCTTGTGCCAAACTACGCAGTTTTGGGTTTTAATCCGGATCCAACCGACCGGGTCGGGCAGATTCGTGTTGAATTCGATCTCGTTTTGCCGTCTTGGAGGCCACTACGAGTGCGCTTTTTGATTACTTTTGTAATAAAATTTGTGTGCCAAAAAGTGACAGATGTGCACTAATAAATAAAAAATATAATTTTTTGAGGGAAAATAAAAAATATAATTAAATTATGTTATAATTATCATTCTTTATTTTATGTGAAATTTTTATAAATCTTCTTTATATTTAAAAAAAATTTAGAAAAATTGTTATAATCGTTAAAATAATCTAATAAACCCTTTTTAGTTTTTAATTTACTACAAAATTATTTTCCTAAATTTTGATTAAATATTATAAATATTAAATACAAACTAATCAAATATTAAATTATATTTTAAGTAATAATTAAAAATAATAATAATTTAATTAATTATGTTCGAGCTTAAGAACTGAATTAATAATTTTTAACTAAATTATAAAAAAGATGTTTTTAAATTAAAAATAAAAAGTAGTTTCAAACTTTTAAAATTTTTTAATTTATAAAGAAATAAATCCGGTGATAAATGACTAATTATTATCTAATCCAATCTGGAAGAAACTTCATTTAGGAGTTAAGGCTTTGAGGAACTGTTTGGTATTTCAGGAACCGGATCACTTCCACATGGATATAAGATGATTCAACAGGGCCTGTAAAGTTGCTCTTGGACCACAAACCAGGCCTGGTGTTCTCTGAAACTCACTACTTCAACCTGGTCCTGAAGCCTATAGAGATGCTAGACCCCAATTTAGGTCCCCTAGAAGTTCGGATTTCGGTATCAACTTGAAATGAAGCAAATATTCAAATGACTTATTTAAACTGTCTGATAAAAAATAACAGCTGCAAGTAATAATTAAAAAATCAAATTTGTAAAAAAAATTATCAAATTTTATTTAATTTTTCAAATTTTTATTCAATTTATTTTAATAACTTTTAATATTAAAATAATTATTAATTTATTAATTAATCGATCGGTTTTATAAATTAATAAGTTTTTGTATTATTTATTTTTTATCATATATTATTTGGTTATATATAATATAAAATTAATACTCACTCTATTTGAATTCATTTATATTAGTTATCTAATATTAGCACTTTTATTACCTTCATGGTATTTAAACTAATTTTAAGTGCCATCCTATCAATCCAAAAATCATTCAAATTAATATTAATCTATATCAATTTATCTTCAATATCTTGACTTGAATTTGACATTTTCTATCAACAACAAAATCTCCACTGCATATAACAATAAATTAAGTAAGTATAAGAAAATATAAAAGCATAATCGTAGAAAATCAAGCACGTCATAGAAGATTAAGCAAGTATAAGAAAATATAAAAGCATAACCAAATGACATTCTCTCTACTCTGGCCAGCAGTGTAGAAGAGCAGCTGACAAATAATTTCCCAAAACGTCTCCACTCATGTCTCTTCCAATGGTGTGGACATTATAGAAACAGCATGGCTTTTGAAAGGGTTCCTTAGGAAAGTCTTTGTTAAACCCATCAGCAAGTGTAGTTTCTAATGGAACTAAATACACATTAAACTTGAAGCTGGTGCTTATCTACGCATCCAAATGGGTCACATCAATTCATGAAAATCCTTGACCATCTTTTGCAAGTGTCTATCAATTCTCAACTTACCAATTCATCGAATTATGATTATGCACTTACCAAGTGTGGGAGTTACGGAAGGTTGATGCATTAAAACTACTGGACTCGGTAATAAAAGGAATTGGCTTCTAAAGATCAAGTCCTGAAGTGCATAAACGTGAGCTTGCTATGTGTAGAACATAGTCCACTTGACAGGCCAACCATGTCAGATGTTCTGTCCATGTTAACAGGTGACCTTAACCAGTTGTCAACACCAAAACAACCAGCATTTTATACCGTCAAAAAAAACTTGGTACCAGAAATTTCGACAGAAGAACAGACACAGATTGGTTCTCGAGTAAACCATATGTAGTTAACTTAGATGTGTGAATGATAAACTTATCAGATAAATACCTAGGTGCGACAGTTTTGGACTTTGATAGGAAGAAAGTTTGTATCAGTATATATGATTGGTTCAAGTTGTACAACATGAATCCAACAATTGATTGTATCAGTATATATGATTGGTTCAAAAACTATCTCTAGAATCTTACGACTTTTATTTCTTTATTGCCAAAGCATCAAATAAATATTTGTGAATGTACAAGAAGAGGAACAAGAAGAAAAATAGAATTGTTATTGAAAAAATACTCTGTTCTTTGCTTACTGATTTCAAAGATACAAAGGCTATTAATATAGCCTACGGCTAATACAAAACTAGGGAAAGATAATGATAAACTTCCACAAAGATAATGATAAACTTCCACAAAATCTGTAACTCTTGATAACACTTTACTTTTAATCTGTTGCTATGAATGTGCTGTCAAATAGGAGGAGCTTCCTTTATCGATTGGACTACCATTTACATAGGAAGTTGTTACTCTTTAGGAGTCCTTGAAACCAACTATATTCCTTTAATAGATAGG
>JAOSBK010000005.1:3552692-3563369 GCA_027568895.1 Erythroxylum shatona | reverse complement strand
AATATATTATTAACAAGTCATAATGTTAATACATGAATCACAAATATCCATTGGCCTAGGGCACACTACTAACAGTATAGTTACAGAAAGCAAGTGAAAGATAGGGGTCGAGATCAGTTCATGTCTGCATTTGTTTTCTTTATTTTGTATCAGATGGAGTTTTCGCAACTATTGAAATTTGGGTATTCAAGCATTTTGTTTTGTAATAACTTTCGGCATTAAAGAGGGTGTAAATGATATTACAATGTAATGAATTTTTGACTACAAATCTTCTGTTTTTGTAATGGGCCTAAATGGCATTGAAATTCTAATGATTGTATTGCTGTGATTGAAAAAGTTTATGATTGAAACAGGCCTGAATTTATTATTGATTTTCCGCAATAGTGTGCATTGTTTCAAAATGAAAAAAAATTTATGCCGAGTTTTGACTGATTGAGTGTTCTAGCACGCTACCCTCGTAGGGCACGGACTCGGATATCACCCATCGATATTGGGTTCGGGTCTTATGGGAGTGGGGTGCTACATGATATTTGACTGAACATAATCTTCCTTATCTCTCCATAAAACGTGGAACACCTTATAACTCCTAATGCTCATCATGTAGAACAAGTTTGCTAATAGAACAGAGATACAAGTTAGAGGTAGGTATGTAGATTGGGATAATAACTTAAGTAAATATCATAAGAAAGTTCCTATAGGTGGTCAAGCCTAACAGAATAAAACTTCACTTATTTGAATTTTGAGATTCAAAGTTATCATCATTAATAGAACAAAACTGTGACCTTGTTGATGCCATGAAGAAGCAACTGGCGGATGAGGCAGACAAGCAATTAGCTTTTCTTTGTACTTCATTTTGTTTATGCTCTTGACGTTCTTATTGGTTACGTCAACACTATTAATAGTCCAAAAGATTCATTGAAAAGGATGATGGGTTTTGATCAAAAAATGAATAAGACGACTGATATGATGAAATTTGTGTTCTATTCTTTGTTGAACAACAAATGGACAATGTCATGCAACATGCTTAACTAGGTGAAGATGGAATTTCTATGGGTAGTTTTGTATGGGAGTGTTGACTCCTCACATATCTTCAACCCATGGGGAAGACGGCGCTAGAACTAGTAAACACGGGGAACATGTGGATCTTTACAAAGCAAAACCTCTCAGAATTTTTATGGGTGTTGACTTGAATCCCCACATAGCTTCAACTCATGGGAAAGATGGCGCTGGAATTAGAAAAGATGGGGAACTTATAGATCTTGACGAAGAAAAACAAAAGCTTGACGAAGAAAAAAGAAAGCTTGGAAAGAAACTGAAGAAGTTGAATGAAGATCTTATTCGAGTTAGATTTGATAAAACCCTTAACTACCCATCCTATACTCATAAAGTGTTTTTCGCTGATCAAATCGAAAACCTGAATTTGATAACCAGCCATAGAAAACATGCATACCCAATCATGCAGTCTACCAAGACATAACATGCCATCACAAAATCAAAGCATAATTAAAGAACTCGTAAATTATAAATACCCAAAAGCAAGAACTCGTAATAACATATATAAAAGAATAAAGTACAAACGTAAATGAGAAGTGAAACCTATTTGTTAAGGCACATGAGTGCAAATCGCAGAGCAGAGGCAAAGAGAAGAGAGAATGGACTAGATCGTAGAGCAGAGACAAAAAAAAGAGAGAATTTTTTTAAATGTCGGATGTTATAAATATAAACGACGCAAATTATAAATGTTAAAGTCTACCAAAAAAAACTAAAATAAGGAGCTTTTTTGAAAAACTCTACATTTAAACTTCTCAAAAAGCTGTATTTTAATTTTTTAAAAAGTTATTTTTATTTTAAAAACGCTTTTAAATTTTACAACCAAACATTCATTTTTTTTAAAAATAACTTTTACCATGAAAAAAGTTACTTTTCTACTCTCAAAAACTCAACCAAACGGGTGCTTCATCTTGGATGTATATTATGAAGCTAGGTTTGTATGATACCGACTTGAGTTTTATTTATGGAACGAGCTCTAGTTGATGTTGATAAGCCAGGTGTATGAAGCCAAGCTTACCCTGTATTAATGGCGAAAGAGCTTAAGGTTAGGAGATGACACATGAACACGTTAATCCAGTTCCCAATTCACGTGAGGGTCAATGTCAAAGACGACGGGGACAAGCCAGCTTGGAGAATTCTAGGATGGCAAAGTCTGCTTTGTAAGGAGATAAAAAGGGCCCATTGATCTAACGAGACCTCCATGGCCATGGCGCGCTATGGCGATGGCTATGGCTTCTTCTAGTTATTGTCCCTACCTGAGCTGTTCAAAGTAAAGGCCATTCAATGCGACGAAACTCTCTTACCTCTCTATCTATCACTTCGCGTAAATGCAAATGCATTTGGTAGGGAAGTAAATAGGATCCAAGCTCACCTGACTCTTCTTAAAATCAACAGCTCAGGTCGGGTTGACAGAGCCTGAGGATTAATATTTTCAAATATGTTGACCTCAGGCTTTGAAATTCCTCCCCCGTGAATTGGCCGGTTGTTACAGCGGCGGCGGTCCGTGCGCCGCAATTCTTTTCCCATCTCAGCCGCTGTGCCGACATGCGGTTTTCGGGTACGTCATACATACCATGAACCAGAAGTGGTGGGGCTGGGCTGAGACCCGTTTACCATTGAAGTTGTCTCCGTGAGACTTCTGACTCTGTACTTTCTTTAGTTTTTTGGGCCATGCTTGTTCATGATTTTATGGACCATTTCTCTTGGAGGACCCCAACCTTTATGCTAATAATATGCTCTTTTATCTCCATTTTATTTTTTTATTAAATCAATAAAATATTTTTAAAGAAGAATTATTGGTTTCAGTGCTTTAATTATTAATTAATTAATTGATATAATTAATCATCAGGAAATTTAATTATTATGAAAATAAATTCTCATAATCTTTAATTTTTAACTTTCCTTCTATTTAATTAGTGATTTTTATATTTAGTCATCAAATGTAACATGTGAATTAAGAAACTTTAACCATTGTGTGAGACATTTCTTGTGATTTTACATTAATAAAAATTGAGGCCGTTTGGTTCAACTTCTATTTTTCTATTATAGTTTTTAATTTCGTTTTTAGTTGTCTGTTTCTGTTTTTCTTTGAAATATATTTTATTTATTAAATCAAATTTTATTTGAATATTTATATATTTTAAATTTAATTATATTCATTAATAATTATTAAAGCTTAATTACATATAATTTAATTATAAAACTTAAATAAAAAAATATTCATAACTTTTATTGATAATTATTTTTAATTTATTAAATATATAATTTTGAATTAAATTATTTATATTTTTATTAATAATTAAAAAATATATATTTAAATGATAGTAAATCAGATTATGAAAAAAAACAAAAACTGGAAATGGTTTTCATAATTTTTGAAAACCGGAAGAAACCAAAACTAAAAACAGAAACTAAAAACTCAAACAAACAATTTTTTTATTGATTTTGAAAACAAAAACTAAAAACTAAAAACAAAAATAGAAACAAACACTCTTTGAAACTATTGCAAATTATTTCATTTCCTTGAATAGAAACTATTTTTCAAAATTAAAATATATATTTACAATATAAAAATTAATTTCAGTAAATTTAAGAGTAAAAAAGACAAAACTAACTTATGTTAATCAAAAAGTTTGATATAAGAGTATGAAACATATTATTTAGTGTGAAATTAAACTTAAAATTTAGTAATAATCTTTTAATTTACACGAGAATAATTTTCTGGTGTAGATATTATAATTTTTATTATTAAATGATCAATTTGACTTGAAAATAATATATTAAATATATAAATTATTTTATAAAAAATTTGAAATTTTAGCCCAATCTTGGATTTGTTGTAAAAGAAAGAGAACAAATTTAGGTGGAGACATCAACATCAAAAGAAAATGAGATAATGTTAGAAAATTAATAAAGGAGGGTTTTCAATATTGAGATGGTCCCATTCAAGGGACTCTGTTTTGATTTGGCATTTCCTCCCATGTGGGGGACGGCTATCTCACCAGGTGACCGTCCAATAACGCATCGCCACGCGTGAATATGAGCGTTGCGTTCACGTGTCAGCGAGTAACAATAATAGAAGAGAGCGCTCTGTGTGGGGGGCCCTACATTGCTTGTCGTGGGGACCACCGTGCACGAACATTACTCGATACACGGCTCAAACGGTTAGAGGCCGATCATCTGCAGAAATAACGCGGGAGGGAAGAAGAGACCAGAAGGGGCATTAATGGAGGTTGATTTTGACTTGTGGAGTGGGGACCAGTGGATTCTCGGCCGTCGGATCAAACGGGGTTTCTTTTGATTTGGACTGTGATGAACGGTCAAGATTGAAGTAAACGGTTCACTGTTTACACATTTGTTTGGGAAAAAAAAAACAAAGATAAACATAGCAAGAAGTTGATATAAGACAATCTTAATTTAAAGATGTTAATGTGTCAAAGAAACAGAATTCAAAGACAACTACAAATGTATGTTGTTTGTTAAATCTAACATGTGTTACATGTAGTTATCATGATAAGATAAAGCATGTGTTACATGTCAATTACTAAAAGGTAATATAAGTCTCTAAAATAAAAAGAGTAGTGAAAAGTGAAAATCTTGCTAAAACGTAAGATTTCGGAATAAAAATTATTATATGTAACTCATATTTGAGGGTGTAACAATAATAATTAAGTAAAAATGTTGTCAAAACGTAAATTCTGAGGAGGTCTAGTAGTGTGTAACCTTATCTTTAATTAATAAAGAGGTTATTTTATTAGAGAATGCAATATTTTTAAATTATTTATAAAAATTCAAGAGAGGTCTTTATTCATAAAATGTTTTGTTATTCAAAAGAATATCTTGGTGTTACCTAATTGATCTTCTCTAGTTATACTCTGATCATCAAATATGAAATTGAGAGTTGACAATAAGAGAGCATTTTTAGTTAAGAGTAGAAGAAAAAAAGAAGCAGAAGCCATGGGAACCCATTCACTGAGCTGTAATGATGGGGTGCATGTGGTCTCTCTCTTTCATAACTGTAACTATATTTTAATACTGCATTCAAACAAAAAGGAAGGAACTATGATTTTAAAGAGAGACAAAATTCTGATGACCAACTTGCTTCTTTGTGCTCTATCCTTTCCTCTCCTATGTCTGACTATTAACTATCTTCAAGTTGGCAAATCCTAAGAGAAAATGCACCTGCAGATTCTTTTCGGGTCCCATGGTTTTTCCTTTAAAACTTGTGTACTTGTACTGTATCTGTCATCTTCTACTCTCTCATTTTCTGAATTTGGTAGACAGAACACCCCGCATCTTACAGTTGTATATTGAAATGACCATCTTCATATTTACTGTTTCTGAACTGTAGAATCCATTAATTACTTAAAATGGTATCCTGGTTTTACATCTGATCTGAACCCATTTGACTAAGCAGGAGTGTGGTAAAGAACATAGGTGTGGTAGGACCATCATTAAAGGGTATGCATCAGAATGTTCACGAAAAGTAATAACTGAAACTAGTGTAGTGAAAAAAAGTGAGAATTGGTAAAATTGGGTCATGATTAAAACTATGATTAATGGAAAACTTTATGGAGAAAGTGATTCTCAGTGAAAAGAGATGCTGATTTATTCTCTGAACAATGCTGCAGTTTTTACTGTACCTTTACAGTGCGCATGGAATGGCAATGAATAATCAAAAGAAGGTCATGTAGCTTAGCTTTCCCCACTAAAAACATTAAAGAAAGTAGTACATACACATAATGAAGTGATGAAAGCAATAAAATAATAATTTAGGAGTTAACAGATTCAATATGCTTTGCCTGAAAATCTCATGCTTCCCATCTGCAAAAAAATATACTCTTACAACCCCACCAAACTGACCAAAAAGCCTTATCTTTTTCAAACCCATTATTCCTCCTTTGAGACTATATTTTATTCAGCAATCCTACTTCCAATGTTTTGCATGTTTTCAAGTACAATTAGGGATTGTTATTATTATATTTAGACATATGTTCTTTGTATCTATATAAGCATGGCCCTTTTAACAAAACAGTGCACTTGTTCATCCATGGTAGAGTAGCTCAAGAAACTGTCTGTTAATTTACTTCCTTTGTGAATTGACCTTGTTTTTCTCTTGCTTCACTTAATTTTTTCCTGAGACTGCCTTTATATCTGAAGTACTGAATGCATGAATCCTTACAACAAGTTCCTGAGATTTATTTGATCTTTTGTCTTTATTGCTGTGTACTGGAGGACAAACATCAATTGCCAGAACTGACGTTAGCAATTGGTTTTGTTTTGTTCATGATCACAGTTTCCGTGATATAGAATTAAAGAGGGCCGTTATTGCCAGTACCAGCAGATTGTACAGAAAGTAGAGTACAAAAGTTGAGTTTTAGTTCCGTTGTACGCAACAAGAAGTCTGTACAAGTTTATATTTTGGTTGCAGCTGATCTGTAATTGGTATGTCTATATGTTACTCAGACGTTCTTTCTATTAATATACTACCAATATTTCTTCTTCCTCTCTTTTTACTGTATCTTTGGTATAAATCCTCTCTTGTTTCTGGATATAGGAATAAGAAAATTATTCTGTTCTTCGATCAATGGAGAGTTTGGGATGGGACGAATCACAAGTTCTCACAGACACATCATCCCTGTGGAGCAATCACGAGCATGGCAACACTGAAGGGACCTTGATCATGCCCAACTCAAATTCTTGTGTGTTCGGTGGCAAGATGGATCTTATAACGGAAGATTTCTTCAATGAGTTTCAAGCATTTCAAAAGACTCAAACATCACAACTTAATCCAGATTCTGAAACAGTAAGTGAGAAGCTATTCAATGACTAGTTTGATCTTTGGTTGAATGTTCACTGATGAAAATTGGATCTTTGTTGCAGCAGCAGTACCAAGAGGCACAAAGATCAATGGTTAACACAGTTGTGGCTGCAAAATCAGGAGTTGGACCAAGTTGGCGAGATGTTACTTCAACTATAAAAATGTACTCTTCTCCTTTAATTAATAAACATTGTTCGGCAGCTGTTTTGGACATAGGAGATCCATTTCAAGTTATCAATGGCTTACCAGAGGCAAAGACTGGTGTTTCAACAGGCTCACTAGAGTCTCTAGATTGCTTGCTATCAGCAACTAACAGCAACACTGAGACATCTGTGGAGGACGATGGAGTTTCAATGATCATCCCAGATTGCAGGAACTTGTGGAATTTCGGTTCCAACAGTGTTGTTTCATCAGGAGAATCTGGTAACACTACAGTTTGCAATGCGAAAAACAACGAAATGCGTTGTCCGGTCGGCGAGCTCGATGAAACTGTCTCTCAAAGTTCTTCAGATCAGATTTGTAACCAGGGAAGGCGTTCACAAACAAAGCCTGTTTCAACAAAGAGAAGCCATGATCAAACTGAGGCTACAGAGAATCCTTATTTCAATCTTCTCCCAGCTGATATTTCTACAAAGGAAGGTGGCTTCAGGTTCATTTCTGATAATAATCCTCCGAAAGCAAAGAAACCCAGATTAGATAAGCGTCCAAGCTCTTCAAACATCAACTTTCAGCAGCCAAGTTCATCTATGTCATCATCTATAGTTGATCAGGAGCCTGATCCAGAAGCTATTGCTCAGATGAAAGAAATGATATATAGAGCAGCAGCTTTTAGGCCTGTGAACTTAGGCTTGGAAGTGATGGAGAAGCCTAAGAGAAAGAATGTGAGAATATCAACTGATCCACAAACTGTGGCTGCAAGGCAAAGAAGAGAGAGGATAAGTGAGAGAATAAGAGTTTTACAGAGGCTGGTCCCAGGTGGTTGCAAGATGGACACAGCATCAATGCTTGATGAGGCTGCAAACTACCTCAAGTTCTTGAGGTCACAAGTTAAGGCACTAGAAAACCTAGGCCACAAGCTTGGCTCATCATCAGTTAGTGGTCTACAACCAACAAACATTGCTTTCTCTTCTTTACCATTCAACCACTCTTTTCCCATGCAGACTCAATTTCCGCTTCAGAACCCTAGCCATCTTCACCACTCTTAGAGTTGAAAAAAAAAACCAGCACAACTTATCCCTAATAATTAGATCCTTAATCATGATACTTATCATCATTTGCACACCAATGATTAAGAGTCCAAAAAGCCAATATTCTAGCTTTAAAGCAAAGTAAAGAAGCTAATCCAAAGATGTTTTACCATGACCTTCATGATTGCTTTTCTATGGTTCCTGGTTTAAAAGCATTGACTAATTATACTTTTCCTTATTATCATCATCATCATGACATCCACCTTCCAAGATCAAAGTGAGAGTTGAGTACCGAGCACTTCTATTTCCTTTATTATTATTATTTTTTACCTTTTCTGCTTCCAGTTCTATATGGATTGTAATTAATGGAATACTGGAAGAGAAAGTATGGTGAAAGCAGTGAAAAATAGGGTTGGAAATAGTTAAGTTTTACTACAGCCTTTTGCATGCAAAAAGGCATAACAATTATAGCTCTTATGATTAAGATCAAGGGCTAGAAAGTGATGATCATTTTAGCATGTTTACATGGTTTTGTTTAATCTGTCCACTGTACTCAAAGCTCACTTTTCTTGGAGATGAGATCTTTATCAAGTATCTTTAATATATAATTTTGTTTAGCTAACCAATGCAAAAGACATTCTCTTACGATTAGTGAGCCCCAGTCAGTGGTCCTGTCTCCTTGATTCAATCCAAAGCGTGCCCTCGAAAATCACTCCCAATCTCATTGCATAGCACATGTTTATGCTTCTTTCTTGGCAGGGTTCTTAAGTTAATTTGCTATGTTCATAATAACCCTCCTCTCATATTTTTAAGAACTCTTCTAATAATCCCTAAACACATCCAACTAATAACAGTCATGATGATGATGGAGGAGATGATGCTTGGATGGTGTCACAAGACTTTGATGTGTACTACACTTGCTTGGTAGTTCTGATTTTGTCCTATAAGAGTAGGGCTTTGATTGGTTCAAACTTCAAAGTAAGCTTTCTTTTTTTTTGTGGTTGGGGATGTATGGAATATGCTAAATTTAGACAAGTTCTGTTGTGGAAAGAACCTAGATCTCTCCTTGTATGGCTTTTGTTTTTATGTTCCTTGTTCAAGTTTGAAGAAATGCCAATTGGGGAAGGTCCCAAGATAACCAATTTGCGTTTGCGTGTGTTGAAATCTCTAAGGAAACTCTTGTCTTGTTGTACTCTCCTCCCCCAAGTGGGAAAATTTTGACTTTAATTGTGATATGGTTGATGAGTGTATGTAAAGTATTGGAAATGGCCAACTAGGGTTTCAAGTAGGAAACTAGACTAGTGGCTAGCTCAATCAATTGGCCAAGCCATCAATAAAGCTATCTATTATTAAGAGACCAATACTAATGGATTGTTTTTATTATTATTATTATTGTTATTATTATTAATCAAACCTATAAATGTTGTTTTTGTATGAGTATTAAATTATTATATATTTTAAATAATTTTTTGACAAATCATTAATTTAAAATTAAGTAATGAATTGATATTTATAAATTTTAATATATTTTGATTAATTATTTTTAAAATTTTCAAATGAATTATATTTTCATATGGTGATGTCTTACTGTTCCTTTATTATTATTATTATTATATAGTTTTTTGAAAATTATTATTATATAGTTACAACTTGCAAAATGGAATGGGTCCTTGGATTATTGGCCTGCAATCACAAATGATGACAGGCACATAATGTTGACCTTTTCTATTTTCCTTTCTTCCTTTTCTTGGGTTAAAGAGTCAAAGATGATGAAGCCATATCTCCATTGTTTTTGACATACATACCCTTTTTTCTATTGATTTATTTCATCATAAAAAGAAAAAAAAAAGACCTAATCGTTTTGCAAATAAAACCTTTCATCTTTATTAATTTCTAACAAAAATTTTTAAAAATTGCAACTTTAACTCTTAAGGGAAACAATGAAGTTTGCCAAGTCAATGTTATATATGTAATTAGGAATAAAGATGAATTGAACCGATCAAACTGATAACTTCTACAATAGTTTGGGTTTGACTTGAAATCCAATAACTTTAAAATTGCATAGCTCAAATTTGTTGGATCATCTCAAAATGACATTATTTTAATATAATTGATCAATTTGACTTGAGTCAAACTCAAATGTAATCAACCTATACTTAATTTATTGAATTTGAACCGAATCAAACTAAAATTATGTTCCTTTCTTGTAATGCTTATAATACTAAGAAAAATATGTGATCTTTTTAGGGTTTATAACGCTGATATTATTCGACCCTGGAGAGAAATCTTCTTCAGGAAAAAAGAAAACAGCTTTCCATTTCTGTTTTTCTAGGTACAGGGATTGGTTCATAGTATACAACACAGGTTCAGTGCAAAGATGTCAAAAACATTTTATGACATATTTATTTTTTTATACACTAATTAGTTTAGTTCGATGAAGATCAAAAGAACTACCTTGCCAGGGGAGATTCTCCTGTATATAGATTCATGCTGAAAACTTCACTCGGATTTTCTGTCTGAAAGCTTTGACCCTCCATGATCCGATGCCTCTCCATTGCCAGACACTCTGCCAATTCAATCACTACCTGACTCATGTTTGGCCTTCTCATAGCGTTACTG
>JAOSBK010000005.1:3528956-3551810 GCA_027568895.1 Erythroxylum shatona | reverse complement strand
TTGCAGAAAATGTCAAGACCAAGAAAATGGAAATGAAAGTATAGCATTGATGTATCTGACTACTGACCTTGAGCTGCATCGAGGGCTATTTGAAGCCTTAACTCCCAACTTAAGGTTTCTTTGTTCTTATCTGCATCGATGAAAAACCTGTCTAAGGCTCTAAACTAATTTGGGGGGCATGTATTTTGTGTTTCCTAGAAAAGGATAGTGGAGCTGCATAGAAAAACCTGAGAGATGGTCTTCTAAGTTTCCATTAGCCATGAACTCGTAGATTAGCGCCATGTTGGTATCTTCATAGCAGTATCCAACAAGGGTAGTTAAGTTTCTGTGATGAACTCTCAGAAGAAGTTTAACCTGTTATCATGAATGCAAATCACAGTTTATGCAATGTACCATAAATTTGTATGAAGCCAAATGAGCCTAAATACTTCCAGGAGGCAGTGTTTTTAGGTACCTCAGCCTCAAACTGCTTATACCCTTGCCTTGAGGATGGAGAGAGCACCTTTACAGCAACTTGAGTATCATCCAAAAAGCCATGGTAAACTGTTCCAAATCCTCCCTTACCAAGGACTTTCTCAAAATTGTTTGTGATTATCAGAATTTCCGAGTAACTGAATTGTCGCCGGTTAAGCTCTAGACGGTCATTTGTCTTGCTGTTTTCAGCTTCTGTCTTTTTGGCTGCAGAAAATTAAATGTTTCAGACTGTTCAGTAGAAAATACACCGCAATTTTTATGCTCAAAGCTTCGCATAGTGTTGATTTAAATCTATGTTTCTGTAGTTTGATTAGTTTCTAGAGAAAGTCATACCTTGTTGCCTTCTTTTTCGGCTCCAAAATATGGTCGCTAATGATACAATGACAAAGAAGGCAGCAACTGATCCAACCACAGGAGCGACAACGTTATTTTTGTTGTTGTTCTTGTTGTTGCATGAAATCGATGTGCAGAGGTTTGCATTTCCATCAACACTTGAATTGATGATAAAAGTGACAACAAAAGTAGGACATGTAAGTATAAGTACCCAACACCAATTTGTCCTTATCATTTATATGATGAGAACTGGATGTTCCTATAATGATTTTACAAAATGTCGACAGAAAGAAGAAATGGGAAATCAAGAATTGTTAGGAGACATCTGGTAAATGAAGTAAGACCTTAGAAGCAGAGAACCATGTTGGGATCTTTGGATGAGGGCAACTGGAACTGCACCTGTCAGATTGTTTCCTGCTAAGTTTCTGCAGAGACACAGAAAACTTTATGGTTATGATAACTTTTCACACTATAATTGATTTTATTCTTAATAGAAAGTAGCTTACAGGACTTTCAAGGAAGACAATTGTGACAGGAAGTCAGGGATTGAGCCATTTAAATTATTGTTTGACAAGTCCCTGACATGATAAAAGCAATTGTAAGACAGATTAATTTCTGTATCAGCATTTTAATACTGCATATATTTCCAAATGGCATAAGGATACTCACAGGGATTCAAGTGATTTTAGATTAGCTATTTCTGGGGCTATCTCCCCTGTCAGTGCGCTAAAGGAAAAACTCCTGATAGAATGTTAATCAATACTTGTTAAGATGGAGAAAAATATAAAGGAAAAGGGAATAACTTGATCAGATTTGATTATGTATATACTTACAAGGATGTGATTTTAGGTTGAGCATTACTGTAGTCGCAATTGAGTCCATCCCACACATAGGCTTGAGGAGCACATGGATCTCCTTGCCAATTTTTCGTTACCTTGTACTTCGACTTGATCTCCGAAATAGCGACAACTAGTATATTTCTCGATATTTTAAGTAATTCTAGATCAGATTATGTATGCTATGATATGCATTACCAAAACAAGGAAGATGCTGATTTGAAAATTAACACATACCATCGCTGGGATCTGTTGGTGCCTGTGTGAATTCAACTATGTAATAAATTTCTAAAGCATTGAGAAGAGGTGGCAGTGTTGAAGCTTCAGTTTTGTCTAGTAAAAAAGTAATCAATGTTCCAGTTGACAGGGTACAGATAGTGGTCGTAGACAGGTAGTGGGGAACAAGAGATGGAATCCAGTTCCTGGTATTCAAATTCGTGTTCAACTGGTCCATCTGGTATTGAATGTTAATGTCGAATTGTCGCGACTGGTTGGCTCCTAGCTTTACAATCTCAGCGAAGTGCATGCAGACATAGAAATTGTAACCACTAGCGTCTACCCTTATGGAGAAATTTACTGGTGCGCTGGTGTTTGTTGGTGATCCTGCAGTTCTCATGACATTTGATGGTAGTTGGTATTCAATGTGCTGGGGATCAGGTTCAACAGTTATATTTGTGCTCAAATCGGTTGATTTCTTTAAATGGTAAGGATCCCAGATACGGTCATATACATCATCAGGAAACCTGCAGGTTCACTCTCCAGGATCAATAAGCTTGAACTATACATCTGCAAATCGCATTCTCAAAGTTTTGGAGGCATGTAATGACTTACCTGAACTGTTTATTGGTTCTGGAACCAACATCTTCCCGTAAGAACAGTACCTGTTGTCCAGACTGAATTGGATATGCGGTGCTGTTCAAAGGCCTGAATTCTAAAGCTGATATAAACGGTATTCCAGAACCAACGTTCACCAGACACAGAAACATGTAGTTTGATGAGGGGTTATATATGACTTCAGTATTGACAGGAACCGAGGCATTGAGAATTTGGACATTGACCAACTTGTTAGGCCCTATGTGCATATCGAATATTGGTAGTTTATTCAGGTTGTCATAGTTTCCATACAAGAATCTAGCCCTCATCAGATATTTAGTGCCTCCTGTAACTGATATGTTGTAGCAATTCCTGCCACCTTGAGGAAAGCTCCTTAGATATAACAGCTGCGTGTCCGTGCCATTTCTGTTGAAATCAGGTCCTATGCTCGCTCTTATGCCACTGTCAATGAACGTCTCATCCGAAATATAATCCAGGCCTGTTTTCAAATCTGTATAGCTTCCATTTGCAGGTAAGCCACAATCTATGCTAATGAACCCTGTGATCGAGGAAAAGAGAAAGTTCTGATTAGTTTCATGGTTAACAAATCAGAAACTTAAACCATAAATCGAGATACAAGAACCTGTTTGATTCTGTGCATGCCCCGGAACTGCAGGAGCTAAGACACAGAGAAAAATGAAAAGTAAATGTTGCAGCATCTTCCCTCTGCTCACCAGTTTCTTTTCCGATAGATGAACAGAAGACTTAAGTTCATGGGTCATAGATTCTGATCCTGGACTTCTTCAACTGCTGCTGTAACAGCTTTGCCAACATGTAAATGATTATAGTAATTTTAATTATCAACAGATTGTAATGAAACCGAAGTTGGTAGGGAAATAATGGATTTACTTATTCGAAAGACGCAGTTATGCAGCAGACAGGACAGGTCACTTGACTAAAACAATCTTCACTGTAGCAGTAGCAATTAATTTAAATACAGAAATAATAATCCTGAAACCTTATTTTTCTGTTCTGAATCGTATGACTGTTTCTCTGTTCTACCTGAATCGAATTAACAACTACCTAGTCAATATCAGAATGCATGAGAGTCCTATATCTCCAGGTTTTTGTAAAACCCCCAATTACATTCTATATGATATCTTCACTGTCATGATTGTCACCATGAAATGTAAAGGTTAACCAAAGATGTTGCTATCTGGTGAACAAATGATAACCAATCAATTTGTAAATCAAAGTCAAGATGATAAAACAAAGATGTATACAGTATTTGACTAATTCCTGACAAGAAATTAGTCTTAAGTTATGTATTAGCAGTTTAAAAGTTGACGCAGTCTAACAAATAAAAATTGGATTAGGCTGTTTACAAAATTAAATTTTATTAATTTGACCACAACCTACCGTCTAATCAAGTTAAGACTGCATATTACTACATCTCCCCAAACTACAACTTTTAAAGATTTTTACTGAATTATTGTTATTGTTGTAAATTTAAATTTTATTAATCTCCAAAGTTTATAAATTATAGTAGAATTCCTTAAAGGTTGTCCATCTACATTTATTTAAGTTTATAAGCTTTTACAAACTTGAAAAAGAACTTTTATTCAGCTTTTAAATAATTATATTAAATTCTCAAAAATTCCTTTTAGTTTTAATTTTATTAGAAAATCTTTTTTAAACTCTAGTTAAAAAATAATGATAAAACATACGCAACATAAACATCAAATATGGACCAATCAAATATTATTTACATTATGATTTAACTAAATGTTTATACTTAATTTAAAGGCAAGTTATCGTATTAGTAATATTTAATTATTTCATGTTTGATAATTACAATAAGTTATTATTTTTTATTAGAGTTTAAAATAAAGAGTTTTTCAAAAAAAAAATAAAAGTAGAAAAAAATCGAGAAATTTAAGATCAGGTTTTTTTAATTTCTTAAATTACGGAAAAAGTCTATATCTTTTATTCTTAAATTTAATATTAAATTCGATTAATTTTAAATTATAACATCCCGATTTCTTGATTCTTCTCTTCAAGAAAAAAGGAATCAGGTGCTACTCGCCCCAGTTCCTTTGGGTTCCCGCTAACTTCCTATACCCATCAGAATGGCGACGCCTCCGGCGGTGAACTTCGACGGGAACCCTCCAGCGGCGCCACAGCCTCCGGGGACCGACATGACCGGTATTTGCTTCAGAGACCAACTATGGCTCAACTCGTACCCTCTCGATCGGAACTTTGTGTTCGATTACTTTGCGCTTTCTCCTTTCTATGACTTCACTTGCAACAACGAACAACTTCGGTTGCGATCTATACACCCACTTGACCCCTCACACCTCGTGTAAGTAAAACCACGCAAATTGTTCCTTTTCTGTATGTGTGTGCATTTTGAAGATTGAAACATTTTGGGTTTTGAGAAAGTTTTTGTCTTTGGGTTGTTGTTTACTGATGTGGGTTTTTGTCATATGTTGTATAGTATGCGTTATTATAGTGTCAAGGTTTTAGCCTTATTGTCAAGATTTAGGTGTCATTACTGTACTCTATGAGTTCTTTTAGTTGGATTGAAGAATTTGGAAAGAAAGGCTTATGTGTTGCTTCTTTTCAAGAAAAATGACAGGCACAGAATACGTGTTGAGTGAAGTGATGGAGCCTCATCTGTTTGTTATTCGTAAGCAGAAGAGGGATAGTCCTGAGAAAGTCACACCAATGCTTACTTATTATATCTTGGATGGTTCCATATATCAAGCTCCACAGCTTTCCAATGTCTTTGCAGCTCGAATTGTGAGCTTTACCTTTACTTCTGTATTCTTGATACTATATATACATGAACTTGTCAGACATGGGGCAGAGTAGTTGCCAAAGCTTGGTACATTTCATGAACTAAACATTATTTAGAAAAAAATGACATATTTTGTGTATGAGGATTTCGACTGTCATGTACTATGTCACATTTTGAAAGTTGGAGAAAAGAAAGGATGAAAAATCCCAGTCAGAATATGGAGTGAGGAGCCTTTTTTTATGATTGAAGTTGAGGTACAAATGATGGAAGCTTAAATTGAAGTTTTAGTAGATCAAGCATTTATGATCTGGCTGTGACATGATGCAGATACTTGTGTTCATTGCTATTGTTGCATGATCCTAGTGTAATCTTTGGTTATCCATATGGCAGGGACGAGCACTGTACTATATTTCAAAGGCATTTACTACTGCTGCCTCAAAGTTAGAGAAGATTGGATATGGTATTGATGTGCTACTTTGCTCTTTTTCCTTGTTGATGTGATTCTTGTGTTGTATGCAAGTAGGATATGGAGACAAGTTCTCGGATGGCTCTGGAGTTTCTTTTTGGATTGATTGTTAGCATCATTTTCAAATAATCTCCCTTCTAAACAGGAAGTTCCTTAATTTGACAGGAAATTTTATGGACGATAATACCACCTTTTATTTTATTTTCCTTTGCATCCTTCATCTCATCTCCTTACAGTCGATTTTTGATATTTCGTGAAGGTGAAACAAGAACTGCTTAGTTTGTAGTCGCAACACAAGTGCATATGCCATAGATTTGAACTAATGACCCATATATCATTTTGTTTTTCAATTCCATCAAGTTGTCTCATATAAATTTCTATTGCAGTTGATACTGATAACGACGGTGTAGCTTCTGAATCAAAGGCTGGTAAGGAGATGGTTGATTTCAAAGAAGTTAAGAGGATAGATCATATTCTTGCTTCCTTGCAGAGAAAGGTAACTTTTATATATCTAAACAAAATCCTCCATATTCTCTTTTCTTGAAGATAATCTGAGCATTTTCCTTTGGTTGTTCTCTAACCACAAAGCCTTAGCAACTTAAAGTTCGATAGGATGCCAATTGTCAGCAGTACAAAAAATCGAGGAATAAATTTTGTTTAGCTATTGTTCTATCTTTTCTTTTCGCCTTCCATCTTGTCTCATATGCGATAGTGATCTCTTTCTGTTTCGGATATGTATCTTGCAGTTACCACCCGCCCCTCCACCACCACCATTTCCAGAAGGCTATCTTCCAGCTGCGGAAGCAGAAAAAGGTCTAGATGCTCAACAAGGAGACCCACTGCCTCCAGTCGATCCAATTATCGATCAAGGTCCATCCAAAAGGATGAAATTATGAGTTAATGAGCCTTCTGTTTCATTCTTCCTTTTTTCACATGTTGGTAGAACCCTTAGAGCATATGTAGAGTTCACAAGCTGAGCTCACTTAGAGAACAGGATGTTGTGTTAGGGTAACCAGCAGTTTAATCCCTTACTTAAGATTAAGATTCTTGTTTCTGACATAACCAACCTGCCCTTGAGTGCTCTTTTAGCTTACAATGTAATCTTGTACTATCTGATATTTCCAATAGTTGAAAGTCAATAAAGTACGAAAACCCTGTTGAACATTGTCTCTTTTGGTTGAATCGAACCATGTTACCCTCTGGTCTCGATGTTCTCGTGAAGGTTTATATAAATTTATTTACATGAGTGCCTGTGTTGTCGAAAGATGAGGGCAATCCTTATTATGTATACTCTATTACAATTCTGAAACTATTGGAGACTAACACATCGGTTGGAGAACAAAAGGCGTGCTACAGTTTCCAAGTTGTCAGGAGTACCCGGAGCAAGGGCGTGTTCTTGCTGCCTAGGAAATGAAACGATATTGCAATAAGAAGGCATTGCGAAAACCATCTAAAGGCCCAAAAGGTCTAATCAGACTTTGTTGGCGTGGACTAGATAACAGAAAGTTTGCTAACTTGGAAGGTAACCTTAGCTGTTTCTGTTCTTTGGTAGCCTGTAGACAAAATGGACAAAAAGAAAAGATAATTCCTCGTCCCATGTGGCAATCTCCTTATCGTCACATACGGCCTTGGTATCCCCGGATCCGACATCTCCATTGTCTCTCCCTGTGGCCATGGTCACGGAGGACGTAGCCGGGGGCCCTACTGATCCTCCCGGACCTCTGGGCCCCTCACCTCTCCCCCTTCCTACTCCCGAGGTTCCTCCTCCCTGGCCTCCTGACCCGGGTTCCATACCGCAGAGTGCCGAGGCGGCGCCCCTCTTTCCCGATACCCCGATGGAAGAGTCTGTTCCCCGTCCCGAACTCCTGTCTAGTCACGATCCCGATGGGCCCGTGGTCCCGGTTCAGACCAAGTCGAGTTAGATCCTTTTACCCGCTTGTGTTTATGACGATTTTTATCTGGAATTGCTAAGGGGTTGGAGGTCGGACCTTTAAGCCCATTCTGCGTAATTATTTACGCCTTCACCAGCCTCGTTTAGTGATCTTAGTTGAGCCTCGTATTAGCGGCGATCGCGCTAGGCGTGTTATTCGGTCGTTGAGCTTTCCCAATTCCTTCCGGGTAGAGGCTACGGGCTACTCGGGCGGGATATGGATGCTCTGGAAAGAGACTGTCAGCGTTAGCATCCGCTTAGCTCACCGTCAATTTATTCATGCTCGTGTCGAGTGGGACCACCAGATTTTTGAATTCACGGCCATCTATGCGAGTCCTACCTACGCGCTTCAAAAATTTCTTTGGCATTATCTGGCTCACCTTGCTCAGCATATCACCATTCCCTGGCTTATGGGTGGGGATTTTAATGCTAAGCTGGAAAGTGCCGATAAACGCGGGGGTTCCCCCACCCAGCCTATTATTAATCCCCAGTTTCGCGACTGTATGTGTCAGTGCAACCTCCAGGACCTTGGCTTTTCCGGTCCGCGTTTCACCTGGAAGCGGGGTACAATCAGAGCCAGCCTCGATCGGGCTTTCGGCTCTCTAGCTTGGTTTGCCGCGTATCCGAATACCCAGGTTACCCATTTGCCTTTTCTCAAATCGGACCACCAGCCTCTCCTTATTCGCTTGCACGTCCCTGACCCCCCCTTTCCTTCGCGCAGGCATTTCCGCTTTCAATCGGCTTGGCTTACTCATGATTCCTTTTCCCAAGTGGTCGCTGATAACTGGACCCCGCCATCCTCGGATTGCAGTGGTGCGCTCCAACGCTTCGCGGCGAAGCTCCACCACTGGAATACCACCGAGTTTGGTAATATCTTCCACAGGAAGAAAAGGCTCATGGCCCGACTGGAGGGCATTCAGAAGTCGGAGGAGAACTCCGCTTCCCCCTCCCTTCAGGCGCTCGAGACCTCCTTGAGGAACGAGCTCAAATCTGTGCTCTGTCAGGAAGAACTCTTCTGGCATCAACGGTCCAGGAGTCAATGGCTCGCTCAGGGCGATCGGAATACTCAGTTTTATCACGCCCTTACTCGTTCCCGACGTCGTCTTGCTCGGGACATAGCTCTTCCCGACGATCATGGGACTTTAGTCACCGACTCCGCGACTATCCGAGATATGGCTCAACGATACCTGGAAGGTTTATACAACCCCGACGGTCCGACCCCTGTCTCTGGATCTCTTCCTGGCCAGTTTCCCCTTCCCCGTCTCACATGACTGAGGACCTAACCCGTCCGCTTAGCTCTGACGAAATTAAGTCGGTTTCTTCTATCAGTCCCAGTGGGACACTGTTGGACCCTCCCTTACTACTTTCCTTCAACGTCTATTCCACCATGAGGTTTGGGAATCGGCCCTTAACCGTACTGTCCTTGTCCTTATTCCTAAAACCCCCTCCCTTACTTCCCTCACCCAATTCCGCCCGATTGCGCTGTGCAATGTGATCTATAAAACCCTTACTAAGATTCTCTCTCTTCGGCTTCAACCGTACATGGACACCCTTGTCAATCCGACCCAGTGCAGCTTTGTGCCTGGTCGCCTGATTACCGATAATATCATCATCACTCAGGAAGTAATCCACTCCATGAAATGCAAAACTGGTAAGATGGGGATGATGGCGATCAAAGTGGACCTAGAAAAGGCTTATGATCGCCTTAATTGGACTTTCGTACAAGATACTCTTCACGCCTGCGGTCTTCCGGCTTCGTTTTTGTCGCTCATCATGAAATGCATTACTACGGTGTCCTTTCAAGTGAACTGGCATGGTGAGCTTAGTGAGGCCTTTCAGCCTTCGAGAGGTCTTCGTCAAGGGGACCCTCTCTCGCCGTACCTCTTTGTGCTTTGTATGGAATGGGTTGGTCACACGATTACTCATGCGGTGTCCTCGCATTGTTGGCGTCCGGTACGATTGAGTAGGCACGGACCCCCTCTTTCCCACTTATTCTTTGCCGACGACCTCATCCTCTTTTCGGAGGCTTCTCTTGATCAAGTTCGTGTGATTCGGGGTGTTTTGGACTCGTTCTGCACCGCTTCGGGCCAACGTGTGCACCCTGATAAATCTAGATGCTACTTCTCCAAGAACATCCCCCTCTCGACCAGCCGCGACTTAAGTCGCGAGCTCACGTTCCCTCGGACTACAGATCTTGGCCGCTATCTGGGGGTTCCCCTCCTTCACCAGCGGGTCAGGAAGCGTACTTATCAGTACATTTTAGACTTGGTTCACCGACGGTTATCGGGCTGGGCCCCCTCCACTTTATCTTTTGCTGGCCGCGTCACCTTGGTACAATCGGTCATCACGGCCATCCCGAGTTACACTATGCAGACGGTCCGATTACCTCGGGGATTGTGTGATGCTCTGGAGCACGCTATGCACCAATTTTTGTGGGGCTCGTCGCCTGACGGCACCAAGATTCCTCTGGTGCGTTGGGAGGAAGTTTGTAAGCCCCGATCTTAAGGGGGCTTAGGCATCCGGCGGATTCGAGAGATAAATGACGCTTTCCTGGCCAAACTAGGCTGGTCCTTGATTGCCACCCCTCAAGCCTTATGGGTGCAGGTACTCTCCGCCAAGTATGGTTTTGATGCTCACTGCCTTCCCTCCTCCCTCCATTCCTCGGGGGGCTCGATGGTGTGGGGGAGTATTAAGGCGACTTGGCACCTTGTCACCCAAGGTCGACAATGGCGTCTAGGCAATGGCGGGACGATACGTTTCTGGCTCGACCCGTGGGTCACCGGATTTGGCCCTCTCCTTTCATATTCCCTTCAGGACATCCCGGATTCCATGCTACACCATAGCGTTAGCCACTATGTCGGGCCCACGGGACAGTGGAACCTGGCTATTTTAAGAGGGTTCCTTCCCCCTTTACTTTGTCACTCCATCGCCGGCATGTTTCCTCCTTTCTCTCTTCAGGGTGCCGACAGGCTTGTCTGGGGGGCCACTGACCATGGGCACTTTACCGTTGCTTCCGCATACTCCCTCCTGATTGGTTCCGAGACTGAGACCCCGCATGGGGTTTGGAAGACCATTTGGCAATGGCGGGGGCCACATAGGGTGCGCTCCTTTTTATGGTTACTGGCGCAAGATCGCTTACTGAGTAATCAACAACGGATGCGCCGTCATCTTACCGCCGACGAAACCTGTCCTCACTGCTGCCAAGAAGAATCCTCTCTTCATATCGTTCGTGACTGTTCGCTTGCTCGCCGGATGTGGGCCCTTTTTCCGTCGGACATCGTTCATTCATCCGCCTTTACTCTCCCCATGTGTGACTGGCTACATGCCAACCTTCTCCAGCCTAGGCGGGTGCACGGCCAGGCGTGGCCCCTGCTATTTGGGTTAACCTGCTGGTTCCTCTGGTCCTGGAAGAATAAGTCTATTTTTGATTCTACCTTTACTCGTCCCATCTCACCATTATTTTCTCTCTTGTCTTTTGCAGCCCAGGTGCAACAGGCCGAAGCCCAGCACAGCCCAAGTCCCACCGGCTCTCGCCCGCGTCAGGTTCGACGGGTCCGTCGGAGGGATGGATCAAGCTCAACACCGATGGGGCTTGTAGTCCTACTCATCACACTGCTTCAGCCGGGGGTCTTTTACGAGACAGTGCTGGAAATTGGAGAGGTGGATTCTCCCAGCTCATTGGTTGGTGCTCAGCGCAGGACGCAGAACTCTGGGGCGTCTACACCGGTCTCTCCTTTGCTTGGAGATTGGGCTTACGGCAGATAGAGCTGGAAGTGGACTCGATGGGGGTGCACCAACTCCTATCTTCTGTGCCATCCCGCGCTCAATCGGGCATCCCCCTCGTTATGGGTATCCGAGAACTCCTCAACAGGAACTGGTCTATTGTCCATCGTCATGTCTTCCGAGAGGGCAACAGATGTGCGGACTGGCTCGCCGACCCCGCCAGACAAGACGACATTGGCGTCACTTTTTTTGATATACCACCATTAGGGTGTCACAGTCTCTTCCTAGAGGACATGTTGGGGACCAGTTTTCCCCGCCTCATATAATTTCGGTGTAATATTTTCCTTTTATGCAAAAAAAAAGAAAAGAAGATAATAAATAAATAAATACTTATAAATTAAAAAAATATGTAATAAAATAAATGTGTTCAGTGAAAAAATGCTAAGGCAATTGTGCTTACCAATTACCTTAAAAAGTTAAAAGGCAAGGCACGTTGAATGTTGCAATGTTATGTGATGACACTAAGGAGGGAGAGAGAACTTGAGAAACATAAACAACGTTGTCAAAACCAAGAATAGGTGGTGGGTTTTGTCAGGAAGCAAAGCATCCGAACTTCTCCTTCAAATGATGTTGTCAAAACAAACCATTCTCGTCCGCTAGTTATGGTCTTGTTGCTGTCACAAAACGTTTTGCTTTGCTTTGCTTTATGAGAATTTTATTTTGGCCTGATGCTCAACAGCTGGCATTGTTTGTAGTTTCCAAAATGACTTGTGCGTCAACGGTAACCACTATTTTATATCTTTCATTCCTCCATTTCTTCACGTAATTAGTTTTATTTCTTTCACCAACCTTATAGTATATTGAATTCAACTATTTTAGATTCAGCTCAATCTGTTTTAACTAATATTTTATGGACTGAGTCGATTCAATCCATTTAATCGTAAAAATTTTAAATCAACTAATTTTTTAATTAAAATTTTAACTTATTTATTTAAATAATTTTTGTTGTTAAAAATAGTCAGTTTATTAAGTAATCATTCAGTTTTAATTAATTAATTAATTTTTTAAATTAAAATAATTTTATTAATTTTTATTTAATAATCATAAAGATAATTTTATTCAATTATTTTTCAAATTATTTAATTTTATTTGATATTTAACTAATTTTATCCTGAACTAATACTGATTAAACCTTAAACATATTACCTAACTGATTTAACTTCCAATTAATATCAAACTGTTTTAACCTCTAATCATTGCTTACATGATAAAGGAACAGTTTACTTAAAAGTAATGTAATAAATTTAATGTAAAAGTTATAAATATTTTATTGTAAAAAATTATCACAATAATATTTACATGATTATTCTAACTTAATCATATTTAAATTCAACTTAACTATATCATATAATAATAAGAATAACTGTATGCCTAGTTATCTTTTTTATATACATTTTTTATTACACGACATGAGAATTAAAATAGAATTTGGTTATGCTAATTTAAAATTTACTATAACTATAATAATTCTACTAGTGGGTCAATTGATAAGAGTCTTTCTATCAGTTAGAGATAAAGTTGTATACTATTAGACTTTTATAATAGATGTTATGTTTTATAATAATACTACACGGTACATAATATCTATTTATATAGTAATCTATATTAAAATAACTTGTTGGAAGCTTAAAAAACCTATTTTCTTAAAATTTTATTATTACAATTTTTTTTTTGGTTTACTCTACTAAATTAGTAAATATTTACATTGCTTACCCTAAAATTACTTGACTACGTCACTCCATTGCATAAATTCTTATGAATCAATTAATTTCTTCGTAATGTATAATATACAGACACATAGTATGATTCCAAATATCACTTTGCCCCTTGCATTTTTAGATCACCATAGTCAAAGACCTTATCCAATTTATTTATTGACTATTTTTTTTCAACAAGATAGACCATATTCAAGCTATCTTATCCAAGTTATTTCTTAAACAAACTTATCTTACCTCCACGGTCAAGGTCACCGAAATGGAATAGTCATATCTTTACAATTTTCATATATGCCTTAAGAAATTAAATAATGCAAGTCATTATGAACAAAAAGTCATTAAAATAAACGGTATTGTTGAACTAGAGAATAATAACAAGCAATGAAATTAAGAATGGTTGGAAAACTTGAAGTACAAGCTAAGCAAACTTGACTTTTAGGTTATGTTTGATTTGATGTAAAGTTTTAATATAATGAAATGAAATAGAACATAAATGAATGTAATATTATAAAATTATTGTTTGGGATGGATGGAAGAGTTTATAACGCAATATAGTAAAATGTTGTTTAGATGAAGGGTTTATAATGTAAAATTGTTTATCATTTTACGATCTATCCTAAATCGAGATTTTTCATTTTTACTATTTATGATAAAATGAGATGTAATATAAAATCCTCATCTTCCATTTCATTCCATTTTATTATAAACATAATATTACATTCCATTTTATCTTATTAATAAACCCTCAACCAAATATACTCTTAAAAGAATACTCAAATTTTAACCTGACTCAAACATGTCCATTGGCTTAGACTATGGCCTTACATGATAATACATTTTTTATATGCAACAAACTTTAGATAAGTTAAGGTATGTTTTGAAGTTATTTAAGGTTTAAAATATTCAACAATCAGATTAAATAAAATTAAAGAATTTGAAATATGATTAAAAAAGATTGTCTTTATTTATAAAAAAATAAAGTTTAATTAAAAAAAAGATTGTTAAATTAACATCAATTTATTATTTTGGTCTATAAAAATTTATTAATTTAAAAAATTAAACGATTAATTAATAAATTTATTAGGTTTTTACAACAAAATTATTAACTTTTGATTGAATTTTTAATTATGGAATTTAAGTGAATACATGGAAAATTTTAGATTTTAAAAAAGTATACTTTTGAAAAAGATAAGGGATTTTCTCAGAGAAATTAACTTGAACTCTCATCCATAAATAAGGGGATTTGCTGCATGCTGCAAATTATACCGTTAACAAAAATAAAAATTATGAGGCACTCCTGTATCACAGATTCTAATGACCAATATCAATATGAATTATCATCTAAAAACCATAAAGCACGTAATCTGCTTCTCTTAGTAAGCAATCCCCAGCTGTCTTAATGTCTTATCCTAGAACATCAAACATGATAAATATCTTTCTCACGAAGGAAAAACGAACTAAACAAGTGCGACCCAATTGGACACGTGTCATTTCCTACATTTACCCGTGGAGTTTTTCCAAGGACACGTTTGCCAGCTACTGCGGAGCAATTTTGGACCGGTACTGCAGCGTGGAAACAGGGATTTTGGCAGTGGATAGATCAAAACTCCCTAATGAGAACAACAAAGTAAGGAAGAAAAGTCATAATCCTTGACTGGTTGCCACGTCAGGTAGACCCCACATGTTAGGTCGCGTTTCTCAAGAGGAAATTGTGGTGTCCAACGCAATGCTGACTCAGTCGTGACAACGAAGACATGGTTCGAATGGGTCCCAATTGAATTTAATAACTAAGATATTTTTTGCCAACAAGGGCTTATTTGTAAGGAAGGACATTGGTTTAGGATGTTGTGCAAAAAGAGCCCTCAACTTGTTTCCGCTACGACTACGAGCAAATCGGTGGATTGCTTACTTCGAATCTAAAAAGGGATTCCGTACAAAAGTAACTATGTTGTCAAGAATAATTATATAGAGAATCAAATTTGTGGTTAAGATTACTTTATATTATAATAATTCTCTAATTACTAATTTATATCTAATTCAGGATTTAATTTTATGGTTAAGTATGTTCTATTTTATAATTAAGGTTAATGTAAATTATTATGTTTTTAAATTTAATATAATTTTCCTACTCAATTTTTTAATATTTTGATAATTAATATACATTAAAATATTGATTACATAAGTAATCTATCATAGGTACATGAGATGCAAGAATTATAAGTATTTATACATTGCTTTGTATCAAATATGACGGAGAATTCTATAACATTGAGTGGAAATTAACATAAATTCAAGATTTTAAAAATAAAAAATAATTTATTAATAAGAATATATGAAATTAAAGCTTGAAATAGCGAAAAAGTCGTTCGTCTTGTTCTGCTCTGTCGCTGACTTCTGTCAACTTGCATGGGACTATCGCCAAGTTTTTGCTGATGGACTAATAGCTAATATATATATATATATAAAGATATACAGATATATTGTGTATTAAATGTCAGGGATAGTTATGGGGACAGACAAGTACAAGCATATTGAAAACGAGGAAGTTTGGATTTTCAGGGAAGGACTCCGGGACCTCTGAATTCGCAGGGAAGGACTATCCGGCCAATATAAATACCCTTTAAACCAGACCCTGCAATGCATTCACCTCCACAACTTCTTCTTCTTCTTAAACCTTTCTATATCGCAAAGATTTTTTGTTGCTTCTTTCACAGTTTCTGTTGTTTCAGAACTTTGGTTTTTGATTCAGGATGACTATCCTCATTGAGCAGCCTGAGTTTGGTATTCAACTCGTTTCTTCTGTTTTTTTTTTCTTTCGAAGTTTCAGATCTGAAATCATCACTCAAATTTCCAACTTGGGTTTTGATTCTTCAAAATTTCTCATAAATTTCATATTTTTGTTGGTTTCGTTTGATCTTCCAAATTGACCTATAGGCCTTATAAGTTGTTTTTTTTAAATATATGTTTATAGTTTATACCCTTCTTAAGAATTGATTTGGCAGATTATTTAAAGAAATATAAAATAAGGAAACCCTTTTAATCACCAAATGTTTGGATATTAGTGACAGGAGTCGGAGTGGTTGAAAAGAAAGACTCTCACGTGTCGGAGGATGACAAGGAGTTAGTGCTGGACGGTGGATTTCTGGTGCCACATACCAACTCTTTTGGCCAAAGTTTTAGGTTTTTAATATTTCTCTTTCAACATTTACATAATTCCACTTTTATATAAATATATATCTTTTCCTATTGCATGATAAACCATTAATATATATTTACCCATTTAAGGAGGAATACAAGATCTATGTATCGCTTCCAACAATAGAATTTGTACTACTTTTTTCTAAGGAATATGTACCACAAGAAAAGAAATATTTAAGTAAAGAAAAAATTAAAAAACAGAATAGAAAACATTTGGCTTTTTTCCCTCTTTGTGACTAAGCCAAGTGTATTGATTGCATGTTTAATGCTTTTGGAGTTCATATCAAGACAAGTGAATACTTCAAGCAGCTTATTTCATCTGACTAATATTAAATTTTGTCTTGTTGTGCTTATTTATAGACATTCGACATTAATCCTAAGATTTTTGTTGAAAGTGTTGATTAAATTCATAAATCTATTTATCAGGGACTATAATGCTGAAGGTGATAGGCAACCTGGAGTTGAGGATTTTTATCGGATTAATCACATCAACCAAACTTATGACTTTGTAAGTAAAGTGTTTGTCATTAATATTATATTAAATATAAACGACTTTGAACTGAAAAAGAGACACAAAAAATGCAGGTCGAGAAGATGAGAGCTGAGTATGGGAAATTGGACAAAGTGGAAATGAGTATATGGGAATGTTGTGAACTTCTTAACAATGTTGTGGATGAAAGTGATCCTGACTTGGATGAACCCCAAATTGAACACTTGTTGCAAACTGCTGAAGCAATCAGGAAAGATTATCCTGATGAGGGTTGGCTGCACTTGACAGGACTCATTCATGGTAATTTGATTATCTTCAAACTAATGTGTGATTAACTTAATATTTTGATCATGTTTTGCTTAAGTTGGTTTTTTATTGTGGGTTTGTTTAGATCTTGGAAAGGTGCTTCTTCATCCTAGCTTCGGCCAGCTGCCTCAATGGGCTGTTGTAGGTCAGCAGATCACAAAACATATTGATCTTGTTCTATTTCAATGAATCAGAAACATGTGCTGAGAAAAATAATCTTCTTGATTTACTTTTCCAGGCGATACGTTCCCTGTTGGATGTGCTTTTGATGAATCAATTGTCCACCACAAGGTTTGTCTTTTTCTTTCTTTTTTCATAAATATTTTTTCTGTAATTTTAGATTCAACATAAGTCAATTATCAACACATGAAAATATTAAGTTTGACTTTTTTTAATTTGTTCTAACTTGAATCAGTTTGGAACAAAATAAAATTATTTTATTCAATAATTTTAAGAATTAATTAATTAAAATAATATCATTATGGTTCTAATTTAATTAGGTTTGAAACTATTTAAATTTGATTCTGCATCAAGAAGAAATATTGGATGGGTTCCGTGAGGGAACTTCTTCTCTGAGGAAATATCTGAAATATCCTGATAATTGTTAATTTGCACAGTATTTCAAGGAGAATCCTGACTTCAGGAATCCTGCTTACAGCACCAAATATGGAGTTTATGAGGAAGGATGTGGCCTGGACAATGTTATGATGTCGTGGGGACACGATGATTACATGTACCTGGTACCAACTTCAATCTTTATACATTTTTCTGTTTTTTAACAAATTAAAAGGAAAAAAAAGGAAAGCATGTCTTCTTCTTGAGCAATAAAATCCAAACCAAAGCCTTGTTTTTGTCTCAGGTGGCCAAGGAGAATAAGACAACCCTTCCTTCTGCCGCTCTTTTCATCATAAGATACCATTCATTCTATGGTAAAGCAACCTATAGCTTTGCTCAAGTAGAGTTTATACAGAAGAAGAGTTAATTTGATTCTGATGGAAACTGTTTGATATTACAGCTTTGCACAAATCCGAGGCCTACAAGCATTTGATGAACGAAGAGGACGTTGAAAACCTTAAATGGCTCCAAATATTCAAGTAAACCCTACTCATCCAATGCTCTTTACTTACCTATCTAACATGTTCATTACTGCATTTTCTTTCCAAGTTACTGACCAAAAACAATTTTTTTCTCCTGACAAAACTTTCAGCAAATACGATCTTTATAGCAAGAGCAAAGTTCGAATTGATGTGGAAAAAGTCAAGCCATACTATCTCTCCCTCATAGAAAAGGTAAAATCATGATCCCAAAGTTAGAATTATAACATTGAAAATTTTTTATTTGCGTTAATTTGCTGATTTTTAATGCAAAAAATTACTTTTTTTTTTTGCAGTATTTCCCTACTTCTAAGCTTAGATGGTGAGTCTTGGAAGAAGACAGAAAACATCAGGGTATGATCACAAGCTTTAGCATACCAGAGAGATCTCATTTTGGAGAGTTTCTACAGTTTTTGGAGAGATGCTTGAGAATAGTCCTGTGTGGGTTGAAGTTGTGAGTGAATAAGATAGCTTTGGCTGCTTGTAAGTAATAAAAGTCAATGTACTTTATTTCGTTATCTTCTTTAATTTTATAAGACTTAAATAGAATTAAAAATTTAAAAAATAATTATAGAATTCGTTAATTATACTTCTTCCGTCTTAACGTTCTATTCATTAATTTTGTATTAACAATTTAATTATTAAACCTTTCCAAAACCTCCATCTCCAATTATACCTTTGGTCATCATACCCCGAAGTCTTACAATAAAGTAGAGTCTGGGGAAGCCGGATAGTACGCAGCCTTATTCTTACATTGTAAAGAGGCTGTTTCCAGTAAGCTCCCTTGCATATGTGACAAGATAGTAATGACAAAAATAATAGAATAAAATTTAAATAATAAATTAAAATAGAAAAAATAGAAAAAATTAATTTAATCAGTTATACCTTTGGTAATACTAATAATCTCATAGTATGTAAAAAAGGAGACAAAACCTTGGAACGTGGTAACATAAGTTGCTGTGTTCATTTATTGTTAATAATGGTACAAAGTAGCACTCACCAGTGTAACTTCGTACACAAAAACATTGTTGAATATATATTACAACCTGGCACTAGGAAGCCCATATAATCTGGATCCAAAAATGATGTGAAGATTTCTGGACTCTGAGCATGTCCTGAGACCATCACCATTGACAAAGATTCCTTGAGCTCGTTTAGTACATAGCTCATATCAGGCCTTTGTGCTGCAGTGGGATCGACGCAGGGCATTGCTATCCCTAGTGCTTTCCAGGCAGAACTGGGATTGAATTTACCTTGTAACTTTGGATCAACTATGCTATTGATATCGCAATTTTTAATCAAGGAAAGAGTCCATTTAAGTATGACAGCAGTAGTCTTCGGTTGGTATTATTACTGGTTGGCCAGTTACTAGTTCAAACAGAACTACCCCAAAACTGTAATTATTGGTTTTCTTATTGCAAATACCTGATGAATGACACCTTTTGCGGGAGACAAGAAAGACAAGTAATCAGAGTTAATCAATTAAATATGTGAAGCTGGTTCATTATGGAAGCGAAAACAAAGGTGTATTTTATGAAGTTGACTACACTTACAACGCATCAAGATACCCAGATGTGCCAGCAGGTTGAGTAGTGATATGGGTATCTTTGAATGATGCAGAGTGCTCTAGACAGCCCAAAATCAGATATTTTGGCTTGCAAATCTCTATTTAATAAAATGTTGAAAGACTTAAAATCTCTGTGGATAATAGGTGGCTTGCAACCCTTATGTCGATATCCCAACCCTGCAACTTTAATTAGAGAAATTAGGTACACCTTCAATATAGTTATATAAAATCTCATAAGAATCCATGACAGAGCTTGACCGTCTATTGCAATTTGAAGTCTCTTTTCCCAACTTATGGCATCTGCTCTTGAGCCTGCAAAACATAAAGTAGTATTCTTTTAGTCTGGAGGAAAGTAAACTAGATGAATCAGTTCAATATAAATGGTAGTTTGGCCAATGATCAAAGATCATAATTTACTTAGTTCATGGTTAATTACCAGATTGATGCTGGTATAAATTTCCATTTTCTATGTATTCATACACAAGTGTGTTATGATCAACAACAGCAATACACAGTAAAACCAATATAACTCGCAAGTAAAGAGTATTGTGATTGATTATTCAAGGAATACAAAATGAGAGTCAAGCTTTCGTGAGGAAAAAGATGAGAAGAAGAATAATAGAGGAGAGGATGGGGAGAGAAAATAACATCTGACATAACACTAAGCGTGATCACAACAAATTGCATATTCTCTGCTATAAAGAGCATCTGTAACAAACTACTGAGGAACCGTTACTCTCTCACTGAGCTGGCAGGGGTGATGTGGCATTTAGCTCATATTCCTCCAGCCTTTTAGGAGCCATTTTGATTCTAGAACCTCTTCTTGGGCCTTATATATGATAAGTTTCCTAACCTTTACCTATGACTGGACTGCGGTTCTAGAGGAGGTTATTCATGCAGACAGAAGGCACAACTGTGTTATGCTTAGAACCTCTTTTTAGATGGTTCTCTATCACATCTGGCGGGAGAGAAACAGACGTCTTTATTAGCAACTGGAACAGCATAAATATCAGTTAGCAGACTGCATTATTAACTTGATTCGGGAGGTCATCCTTGGGCATGGGAAGCAAGATCAGCTCTGTTTGGCAATGAGAAGGCGTTGGAACATTTAATTGTAGTTTAAGGCTGTAATATGTGTTATGTTTTTCTTCTCCTCTTGATTGTCCTGTGCTGCTAACGCATTTGTGAATGAGGCCTGGATGGCCCTTTTGTCTTTTCTAGGTTTGCCATTCTTTGTACATTGTTCTCGATGTTTCTTTGATTATTTATAATATCTTAAATTTTCAAAAAAGAAGAAGAAAAGCTTAGGTTAACCGAGATAGTTATCATGTATATGAATGATACATGACATTCTATGTTTTCTTTGCCCTAAGTTCTTAATTAGAAGAGAATTGGTCTGACTTGGGTTGACTCTATTCGGATTGATGAGAGCGGGGCTTGGCTTCGGTCAGGTTCCAGGTTCGATTCTATGTTAGCTCCTCTTGTAAGATCCTGGGGCAACTGGGTTTTAATCGTAGGTGGAGCGCTAGTTGGCCCTCGATGATGAGGTGCACCCGTTTAGCCTATCTGTGGGGTGGTGTGTCAGTTGGGCCCTCAGAGAGGCGTGCCCGCTTGGCCCGCCTACGAGATTTCCTTGAATCTAAAAAATATCTTAAATTTGTTAATTAGTTTGAATACCAAGTAACTAATCTATTATATTTTCGAAAAAAGGTTTCAATAAATCATGTTATACTCATATTATTAAGAAGTAACGTAAACCTTTTTTATTCAATTTATGCAATATTTTATTTTAAAAAATGAATTAGTTGTATATAAAAAAGATAATAAACGTCTCAACCACTAATCAATTTACAATTTGTTTAGATTAATCATAAATTAAATAATATTAGAATACCAATGTAAAAATACATAAATTATCTATGATGCAGAGACGAACAACTTTTATTGAGAATTGAAACTTGGAAGATAGCGAGAGTATGAAATAAGAAAAAGGTGACTGAAAAAGCTTGGAATAAAGCATAACCTTTTTAAGGGGAAAGGAAAGCTTAGAGTAAATGAGAAACAATAAGAAAAGGCACAGCAAAGGCGAAGTTGAAGCTTGCCCATACTTTGTCTGATCTCACGTTCTCCCATCAACTTTTCGACTGATGTGAAGCTTTGTGGGGTTGAAGAAGTTGAACCAATTTATAAAATATATAACCCTTTTTCTAATTAAATTTGCACTTCAATCTTATATGTATACTTAACCCTAATCTCTCTTTCCCTTCTGTCTCTTCACTTAACTAGTAAAAGACAAGAAATGTTCTTGTAGTTTCATTTTTGAAATATCTTAAAATACTAAAAATTAGAAAAAAAAATTGTTAACTATTTTAACATAAATTATTACGTGATTAATTATTAATAATTTTTGTTAAAATAATTCGAAAAAAAATTAATAAAAGATTTAAAGAAAATTTTAATATTATAAAGTGTTTTGGATAATTTAAAATAATAAGAAAAAAATTTATAATAAAATGACATTAATTTTTGTCTTTATCCATGATGAAGTAATATATTTATATCTAATTTATAAACTTGGAGTTCCAAATTAGTATTTATTATATTATATTTATATAGTATGTCAAAAGTACATAAAAATAGTCTTAAAATTTATGCTTCATTACAAATTAATGCGTCGACTAAAATTTAAAAATATAAATCACAAATTACAAAAAATTATCAAGAATGAGACTTTGAATAACTGATAAGGTTACTTCTTTATGACTGAAGGTCAAAAATTTTAGACACAAAAATAGTCTCTTTGTAAACTAACCCTTGAAAAGCTAAAAGCCTTAAGTAATGGGGTTTGCATGTAATTCCATTAACATAAATTGTGATTAGTAATTTAAAACCTTGAGTGTCGTTATAGAATACTCCCTCTTATCCAAAATAAATGTCGTTTTAGAGGGATTTTAATTATTCAAAATAAGTATCGTTAACGATTTTTCATGCATGTTTATAATTTTATTTCCAAAATTACCCTTTAATTTCTCTCACATCCTAATTATAC
>JAOSBK010000005.1:3405318-3429133 GCA_027568895.1 Erythroxylum shatona | reverse complement strand
AAACAATGTTGATTTAGTCTATCATTTGCTTGTGATTATCGTTGATCCAATTAGAAAAGAAATATTGATCCGAGACTGATAAAGATTTTTTTTAATATAAACAATATTTGATTTGAACATAAAAATAAAACGATAAGTCGATTTAACTCCATCTGATTCTGATTCTCTTAATTTAATCAAACATGTTTTGCCTTTCCAAATCATTATTATTTTCGAAAGCCATTTTGAACCATATATTCACATTTAACATATTTGAATATTATATCATATGATTTGTTTCTTCAATCAACGTGTGACTGTAAATCAAAGATCAGGTCGGAGCCCTACAATCCGACGTCGTTTAACCAGTGGGTTCTCGGAGGTAAAGCACCTGCATTGCCGGCGTCTCTCAAGCTTTACTGCAAGCTCCAGTCTCTTGGGGTTAAGGTTGCCTTCTTAACTGGAAGAACTGAAGACCAAAGAAATGCCACAGCAGCCAATCTCAGGCATGTCGGCTACTACACTTGGGAGAAGCTTATTCTAAAGTAAGTAACTCTTATCAAATGATCGACTTAATTATAATATAGTTCCAATAAATAATATAATTTGACATATCCTCTTACCATATTTTGACCATATGATGCTTCAGGGGCTCGTCTTATTCAGGGAAAACGTCAGCGTTTTATAAATCAAGCGAAAGGGGAAAGCTTGAGGAGGAGGGATACATGATCATAGGGAATATAGGTGATCAGTGGAGTGATCTCCTTGGGACTAACACTGGCAATCGCACTTTCAAGTTGCCTGATTCAATGTACTACATCAGTTGATTGCTTTAATTACTTGTTTTTAGCTGATTATTAAGTGTAATTCATTCATAATTCGAGAGATTGGAAAGTATGAAATGATTATTTTTGGTATAATGAAAATCAACTAGTTGAATTGTTTTTCTTTCTTCATCTTCTAACTTAGGAATGTTAATCTACCAATACCAAATCATACAGTGATTGAATTTGATGAGCTTGGATTTAATTAATTAATAAACCTCAATTTGATCTAATAAATTATACTAAGAAACATATTCTAACAAAATTTTTACGTTATTTTAACTAAAAGTATTGGATAGTAATTATTTAAGTTTAAGATTATTAATATAGAATTATAAAGTTGATTTATTTAAATTAGTTAATTGTTCATTTACAAATTGGATTAATATTTATTTATATGTGTATAATATTATATATTAAATGAAATTACATTTTAGTTTAATTTCAATGTTTGAATCAAGTTCAAATGGGAGAGTAATTTATATCAAACATAAACCAATTTTTATTAATGTTTTAAAATGAGAGATTTAAAGTTTAAAAAAATCAACTGTATTAGATCTTCGTAAAACCGGCTAAAAATTAAATAAAATTACAGAATTTTAAATATGATTGAAAAGATTATTCTTATTAATTGAAGATTTTAAACTTTATTTGAAAAAAGATTGTTAAATATAAAATAATTGATTTATTTTGTTTTATAAAAATTTATTAATTCATAAAAATTGATTAATTAATTAATTAACCGATCAGTTTTTAACAATAAGAGTTATTATAGTAAATTAAACCGAAAAGTTGATAATTTAACTAAAAATTAAATAATTTAAGATTTTTACAGTTGAATTTTTTAATTATTAAAATTTATCTTATTAGGATTTAACATTTTTGCATTTGTTTGGCAAGCTCAAAATGAGTTCGAATTAAATTTAATAATGCCTCGTTTTTTTAACAATTGAGCTTAAACACATTAAAACTAGGTTCAGTGAACACGCATACACCGAAATGCAACCCAACAAAACATATGTGAACGGAACGGCACTCATTCGATCATTTGCTGCAAACAACTGAAATGAAGGGTCCAGATCCGATCAAGTCTCAGAGACCACCATCATCGATCTCACCTTCCAGTGGGCCCAGCTGACACTGCACAGTGCACACACATTATAAACAAAGCTCTTCTTTGAACCAGAAGATCTCAACGTATAGTAACAAAGATCGAAGTTTACACTGACATTTGATTTCCCTTACGACAATGTCGTGGCAAACTTATGTCGATGATCACCTCATGTGTGACATCGACGGCCACCGTCTCAGGGCAGCCGCCATTCTCGGCCACGATGGCAACGTCTGGGCCCAAAGCTCCAATTTCCCTCCGGTCTGCCCCATTCTATTCTCTCTGGATCTGTTTGTTTTTAATAACATTTTTGGAATTGGTGTTAAAGATTCAAACTTTTTTTGGATCCGATTATTGGGTTTTTTTTCTTTTATTTTTTGTCCCCTTAAGTACCGGAAAATCAACCATTCCCAGTTTGCTTACTTAGGTGGACTAGTTTAGTTGATTCCTTGTAGATTGTTTTCCGTTTTACAATTCATTTTCGTGGTATAATGTTGAGCTGGCTTCAAATTGAAAACTTATAGTTTGAGTACACAGAACACAATAGATACGTGTTTCTGGGAAAGCTCCAATTTTAGCTATAAAATCCTGATCAAATTCCCAAATTTGGAAGCTCTCTAGCTGCAATTTCATGTTCAAAGTATAGTTCTTGTTGAATGTTGGAACTATTGCTTAGGCTTGTACACCATGCCTGTTGTCGTATTCTTTTGCTTCTTTGAAACTTATATGCAAATATCATATATCAGAGTACAATATGGAGTCTTACGTTGATTCATAAATTATGGTCATAAGCCTGCATTATGGGGTTGGAGAGTAGAAGCTAACAAGGAATGAAGAGCGTTACATGATTTTGGTTTCGGTTTGCTTGTTACTGACTATAAGATTCCTGTGTGGTTCATTTACAGTTTAAGCCTGAGGAGATTTCTGCCATCATGAAAGATTTTGAAGAACCTGGATCTCTTGCCCCAACTGGGTTGCACTTTGGTGGCTCAAAGTATATGGTAATCCAGGGAGAGCCTGGAGCTGTAATCCGTGGAAAGAAGGTAACTAGCTGTCAGAATATTCCTACAAGCTACGTGTCCATGTCGAAATTTCAGTACTAAGTTTGTGATACATATTCTTATCGTGCAGATCATCTAAGATCGATTTATATGAAATCATTACTATATGCCAGATTCAGCATTAAAGGGAAACACAATCTAAGATCCTTGCTTATACATTTTTGGGTTTGATGTCATTAAGTTGGCAACCTAAAATCCCCTTTTACTACTCAAATAACAGGAAAACTATGATTTTCTATTCCATTGATTACTTGACGACAGAAAAGCAGAACACTTGGATGACAGGGTGTCTGTTTTGATGAGGTCTTATAGAGATGTGTCCCCCTGTAGTTGGGTGTTTCAATAATATATATTGTGAGCTCCACTCCCTCTATTGGACCCCCTTAGGACCTAACAATATAATCTTCTGATTTGCTTTATGATAATCATCCTTCGCCTTAGGCACATACGATATACCAAGGAGAACTATTGTCCTTTGATTGCGACACTGAACTTCTTTACCTTGGTTGCTAGAAGACTAAAACTTTAACTTAGAATTGACAGAAGTTCATATGATATGCATAATTGAAGCTCCTCCTTTGATTCATTCATCAGGGTGCCGGCGGCATCACCGTAGACAAAACCGGTCAAGCTCTTGTTTTTGGCATATATGACGAACCGATGACTCCTGGACAGTGCAATATGATCATTGAGAGGCTGGGCGACTACCTGACCGATCAGGGTCTGTAGGCTTGCTGCAACGTTGGAGTTGCTATATACTTATTATTGGTTTTGGCTTGCATTTGGCAGGGGACTGGCAGTAGCTGTTTTGCTGGAAAATAACAGCATCAAGATAAGAGAGCGGTTTTGCTTTGTTTCTTTTTCTCTTCAGTCACAGGGTCAGCTTTTTCATTTGATTCCCTCCGTGTCATGATTTTTCTGTATCAAGATTTCCCTTAAACACGCTTTGCTGCGAATTACATTTCAAAAGTACAAACATATTGGATTTTATAAATACAAGAATGATAATTTTGTGTTTTGAAATTCTTATATACCAAATCGAAGGGTTGCACATAACTTTTAGCCGATAGGTTTCTGAAACAGTCCCTCTCTATTTGGTTGGGATAAAACACTGAACTTCTCCAAATTTGGTATTTTTGCTGAATTGTTAATGAATATTGTTACTTTTATTGTTGTTACTTTTGTATATTTCTATGCTTCTGAAACATGTGATTATTTGTTCTCAACAACTGGACTTGGTGATGTGAAAAATGTTAATTTAATTCCATTCCAAGGGGCCCCTAATTCTACAATACTAATTATAAATGTAAATATCAATTAAATATTAGTTTATTAACGTAAAATTTATAATAACTAAATGGTTACACTTTTAATTAAAAACAAATAAAAAGAAAATAATCAATCATTTATTGGTTATTGTCGAGGATAATTATGAAATTATAAAATTCTAAATTTGTAGTTTATTGAAATTCTATATATTATTTAAACTAGAAATGTCAATTTATATAAAAATTGACTATTTATTGTATTTGTAATAAATTAAAATTTTAATATTAAATTATAGAATGAAATAATTTTTTAATTTGAAATAGAATACATCTTTAAATTTCAATTATTTCAAATATCAACACATCCGTTATATGCTGATATTATGTATTAGTGAAATAAATAATCACTTTTTAATATAATATAATTGTTCCACATGAAATATAGTGGAAAAAACTCAAATTCAATAAAGCATAGGCCCCAACCCAACGTTCAAATTGGGGCTTAGCCCATCTCAAGCAGCGTCTGTCTCTATTTAAAACCCTAACCCTAACCCTAACCCTAACCCTAAGAACACTCGCACAGTCTCTACATTATATAAGAGCAGCAGGCATACATAACCGGCAGCTCCAGTTACAGCTTCTTCCTCCATTCTCTTTAATCAGCTTTTTAAAGATCTGGGTGTTTTTTCTTTTACTGAATTATATGTTTGTTTCAAAGATTAAGTAGAAGATCACGCAGGGATGGTGTGTATCGGCGATGTGCTATGAACAGTGCACTTAAATCCGAAAGAGTTCCCTGCTATACTAAATATCTGGGAAGATGGGCAGTTGTGATTCATCTTCCACCGTTGAATTTTTTCAACAATAATCTTCCCAACACTCCAAAAATAAGAGCTTTTCTTGATCTCAGTTTTCATAAAGATTCTGTTTTTTCTTTCTTCTTTTCTTGTGTTCTTCCCCAAAAAAAGAAGCACAGAAAGGGTTTAATCAGTAGGTTGATGTTTGAAATCATTAGTTTATGCACAAAACTTGTATCAGAGCTTCAACTTTTGTCTGCAGAGGTTTTGAGTACACAAATGCTCCAAAGATCGATTCTTTTTCGTTGATCATGGGTCTGCAGGATTTAGATGAAGCTTAAAATTTGATAAATTTAGGGTTAATCATTGCAATAAAAGTACAAATATCATACATTAGATAAACACCAAATGAATACCAAATCCAAGTCAATTGTGCATTAATATCCGAATCTGACCTTGGTCATTAAATTCAACCTTTTTAACTTTTAGATCAAATTGATCTATTTTGTAATTCCACATTTATACGGCCAGGTGTCAGTCAGCATATAAGAAAAAATGAACCATATGATCGACAAAGTTGAAAGTACATAGGTAGGTATGTGTACTCTTGTCAAGATAATGCATGGAGGCCCAACTTAGATCAGTGCCTAAACAAACCACACAACATTGGTCCATAAATTGGACCTAACACCAACCCACCCCAGAACCGATTTCATAATAGAGCAATTTGACTTTTTGTGGAATACTGCTACCTAAGGTTCTGAAACTCCGACCAGACATCAAATCAGAGACTTTATTGTTCGACTGGTTCGAATTGTATAAAATTATAATTATGTAATAATTATATTTAATTATATATAATATTAATATTATTAAAAAATAAAAAAATATACCAAATAATATAAAATATTAAAAATAAAAAATAAAAAATTTATTGAACCAGTGGTCGAACCGGACCGGTTTGACCGGTCAATTGACAGATTTTTACCGGTTCTTACTGGTTCAATTGGGGACCAGTTTTTATGGATCACCCGAATCGGAAACCGATCGGTCACTGGTCAAATCGATCGAATAGGCCGGTTCGATCCGAGTTTCAAAACAATGCTGCTACCTAATCCTATTAAATACAATATAATAACAAAGAGGTAGAAGTATTAAATCTTATTAAATATCAGGGTTGGAGGGTATTTGTATTTTTTTCAAATATTATTTCATCCAATAGTATTGATGATAAGACACGTTCTTCCCAAAATATATCTAGTATCTCATTTGGGGAAACAGATCTTTTGTACTCCCTATTCAGTGTCCTCTGTCCCTTTTTGATCTGAGCCATCCAATTTATTGCATTAGATGGTTGAGATCAAAGAGATACTGGGTAAGTACAGAGTAAAGGGTACAGATCTCATTTGCCTAATGAACAAACACTATTAAATGCTAAGTTCATTGGTTTCAAATTTTGCAAACATGCTCTGATTCATGGGTGTGTCTACATAGGATGCATATAATGACATATGTGTGCTGGTCAGGAAGCAAAGTAGTAGTTAGATGTTAAGACACCACAGAAAATATGGTCACACTTGTAGCATAAAGATTGGTTTTGACCTAATCAAACATTGTGCCATCCCTTTTTTATCAATGTACTAAACTTTATGAGACTGGATGGGGCCCACTTGAAAGAAAATTGAAGAGTCTAAGTACATTGGTATAGGATAAGATTGGGAGGCTAAGGCCAACCCTAAATTGATGTGGTGGAGACTAACTTGCCCATCAAATTCCATTAATTTCATCATCTTATCACTTCTTGTTTTTTAGGTGACCTATATTCTAAAGTCGATTTCCTTAGCAGGCATTTCACATCACCATCTCCTTTTTTTCTCTCGATGCTCTTATGAAAAATTGAAAACATTATTAGGTCAAAAGTCTTTTCTAATTATGATCCAAATTTGGGATATACCAAAAGAAAAGTAATAAAGATTGTCTTTCACTTGTTGAAGACTAAGCCTACGTTTGGTTGGCTTACACTAATAAACTTTTGTGAGTTTAGGTTTTTTTAGATCTTTTTAGAAGAACTTTTTTTAAAAGTCAGTTAATTGTTTAACTGTTATTTAAAAAAGAGCTTTTCTAAAAGAGCTTTATACAGTAGACTGTTTGGTAAAATAAAACTAAAAAATACTTTTAATTTTAACTATATTTTATTTTGTAATAAACATTATTCATGTATATAAATATTATTTAAAGTATATTAAACAGTATGCAAAGTACAATATATTAATTATTATATAATTTAAAATCATATGAAACATAAATGAAAATATATCTAACCAAATCTTTTATATAAATTATAACATAAGTAAACTAATATCAAAAATAAATATTAAACCACATAAAAAAGTCGAATAATATTATATAAATCTCAAATTAAATATTGAAGTTAAGTAAATAATTAAATACATAATAAATGGGAAGATGAGTTTGTGGATATTGTATAAATTATGTGTAAAACATAAGGGCAAAAGGGACAAAAATAAGCTCATTAATTGATCTAAAATATCTACCTGAAAAAGTCATTTGAGAGGTTTTTTTTAAAAGCTTCAAATTTGAGTTTCTTAAAAGGTTACATTTTAACTGCCAAAAAAGTCATATCTATTAAAAAAAGTACTGTTTTAATTTACAGCTAAATACTCTTTTTTTTAAACAGTTTTTGTAAAGAAGAAAAGTACTAATTTATCTAAACAAGCACTAACTGCAAATCAACTCCTCTTAGAAGATGAGTTCATTTTCTTTTCATCCCTTAGAAGTTAGGAGAGTGGTCATGTTTTTCCTTATCATTATATCCTCTTAGATACCAAAACAAATGTGTAGAATATCCGCAATAAATAAAAGCATTATCTATTCAACTAATAATTAATTCCTCCTTCCAGTTAAAAATTGTTATTTAGACTAAATAAATAAATATTACTAAATAAAATAAACAATAATGTAATATTAATGAATAGAATAATAACTAATGGAATTCATTTAATATTTAAATATAATATATACATACATTTCAGGATATATATATATATATATATATGATATCAGACGAAAGGTCAGACAAAAAGCTTCAGTTTAAGACCTATTTTCGAACGAATCGACATAACTTTCTCTATAAATATTAGATCTTGGTCATTCTTGACGGTTTAAAAGAGAACGTATACATATACATATTATATGGTTACAAATTATCTTATATGGTTACAAATTATATAAGTACATTTTTTATTTTTTTGAGTTAGGAGACAGTCACGTTTCATGTTGTTGCATTATTGAGGGACATGTAATGTTGCGTATGAGAGTAGCTCAGCTCTTGAGGTCTAAAAGCTACGAAGATTGCTTGACCTAAACATATAAATCTTACATATGGTGATAAGGTTAACAAGAAGAGAGAGGTTTTTCCTAATAATATAGTTTTTTTGTGTGTAGTGGAGCCCCTGGGTTTTGCTCTTACCTAACTAATATAAGGTGAGGCAGGCACCTCCTTGGTCGTAATTAACATATCTAAATTAGTATTTTGTCTTGTTATTGTCTTCTACTTGTTAGGATATGCATCCAATTGTATAAACCAACTTGAATATTTTATCATAATTTGTTGGACCAAAAAAAAGTCTTCTTTGTGACTGATTTTAGTAAATAATTGTAAGAAATTAATTGATTGATATTATCAATATTTTAAAAATTAGGCTGAAAGTTAAACCGATAAGATAAGAAGTTCAAATATGATTAAAAAAGAGTGCCCTTATTTAAGAATTTGACGGTTGATTAAAAAAGATATTATTAAATAAAAATTAATTGATTTATTTTAGTTTATAAGAACTTATTAAGTTACGAAAATTGACCAATTAATTAATAAATTGATTGAGTTTTAACAAAAAAAGAGTTATTAAAATAAATTGAACTAAAAAGTTAAAAATTGGACCAAAAAATTAGACTATTTAAAGTTTTTATGATTGAACCGATTATAACTTTTAGTCATTGGACATGTAGTCAATGCAATGCAAACTAAATAAAAAAAAATTATTTGGTCTTACCACTTATAAAACCAAATAAGAAGACAACTTTTAGTAAATAATTGTAGGGAATTAATCTGATTATCTTATATTTTTGATGATTATTATAGTAATATCACCATCTACTTGAAGATATAGCCAATTCAATACAAATTAAAGAAAAGAAAAAAGATGAGTATGACTAGTCTTAAGACAAATGAACCCATTTATTTTTTTTATTTTTTGTCAATTTTCTACATATGGAAGAACATGTTGACCCAAAATTGGCAACAAAAAAAAAACATAGAATTTGTACTCCTATCTCTTCATTTTGATAAGGACTCAACAAGGATAGGTTCAAAATTTATAAAGCTTATCCTTTCCTTGGACAGCAGACAATTTTAAAGCAATTCAAAACCAGAAGAGGAGATAATATCGAATCTGAGGATAAGGCAAATGAGAAAAATATGTCAAAGCTGAGTTATGAAAACGACCTCAACCCAGTGTAGCATCCCAAGCTAGAGTGCATGGATTCTCCATGCAATTTAAGCCAAGTGTCTCCATGTTATCATTCAATACTTGAAACAGGAATCATGTCAAAATTACCAACCTTATCTTTACTATTTAATCAATTTTCTTCATCATGGTTTCTCGAGTCAAAACTGTGGGCAAGGTTTAAATAAATAAATAAGTGAATATTCCTTTATTTGGAGGAAAAAAAAGGATCACTAGCTGTTATGGATATAATTTCCTCAATGAGCTATCAACCTAATCTATGTAGGCTTTACAGGTGCATGTTCATTATTGCATATATATAAAGAGATCTTTGAAGGAGACCTCCAGTTCATAAGTTTATGCAGTTCCATTTTCTGGGTTAGAGAAGATGCTCTTCAGGATAGGAGAAGGTGAAGGAGGAATGGTTGAAGCTCCAGAACACAAAGGGCATGCAAACCATGAGCAATGGATGATCATGCACGATAATGATGAAGAAACCTATAACGGACCATCTCCTGACAGTTCAACTACTAGCTTAGGTTCAACCTCTTCTTCAGACACGATAGATGATGCATCATCATCATCATCATCAAGTGGATGTTCTTCATCAAATTCTAATGGTCCCTTGTATGAATTGTCTGAGCTCATGTCCAATCTACCCATCAAGTAAGTGACCGCTATAGATAACATACTTCGTAAGAGATGTTAATCTTCTTCTGAGTTTTGTAGCCTGATTTCATCATATCTTAAACATTTTTGTCTGATGCTTCTAAGAGCTTTTGGGATTATCATCTATTAGAGGTTGATGAACCAAAAAAAGAAGAAAAAAGAAAAAGAATAGGACAGAATCTAGACTAGACTTCGTTTTGGGGAACAAAGTTTCATGATCCTTCCTGTCTGTTGCTGTTTCTGCAGACTGAAAAAGAGTTTCTGATGTTATTTGCAGAAGAGGACTTTCCAAGTACTATGAAGGCAAGTCTCAGTCTTTCACATCTCTATCAAGAGTCACGAGTATTGAAGACCTTTCCAAGAAGGAAACTCCCTACAGAAGGAAAATGAAGGGGTCCAAGAGCTGTGCAAAAGGCTTAGAAGCATACAAACCCTACACTCTTCCTACGCATGCCATATCAAAGGTCTCAAAAGGCTCTCTTCCATCTATGTCATTTCCTGCTAGAAGAGGCAGCTTCTTAAACAATAATAGACCTCCAATTCCTGTGCAAAAGAAGTTCTGATCACAAAGTTTTGTTGGAAGGAATGATGTAAAACCAAATTCTTTTTTTCGAGTGTGTAGATGATAGTAATATATAAGAGAGTTTTTCTTTTACATTGCAGATAATGGCAATAAGAAGCTTCATTTGATGCAGATCATACTTCAAATTTTGCTTATTCAACAACATGGAGATAATGTTGGATCTTTTTCTTTTCTTTAACATTCACCTTTCTTTACACTAGAATTCAAGAATTATAGCTCTAGGATCAATTATATGAAAGAAAAAGGGACAAGGATCATAAGCAGATCTTAAATCTTTTTAGATTTCTTAACATTATCTTAGAAGTTTTTTTTATATCATTCAAGTGGTAAGTTTTTCATGTTCATTTTAAATCAATTCTATAAATTATTATTTTTCGATTAACTTCCTAGGTTTTATCTAAAAATATGTATAAATTTAGACTTTTAATTATTTAAAATTTATTATAAACCATCAAATTAAATATTCAACTAAAATGATTTTATAATTATCCTTAAGTAATTAATTGTAACTTTTTAAAAAGTTTTATAAAAATTAGAAATTTTAGTATAATTATCTTAAAAGAGGAAGAAAATTGATCTCATCAAATTATATTACATATATCAGTCTAATTACTAAAATAAAATAGTTAACAGGACCAACTATAAAGTTAACAGCTAGTAGAAATTTTTATTTTCAAAATATATTTTGAAATTACTACTCTTTAACACCCTCTAATCTTCAACCAAATAACTTTTTCTATTTAGTAATACATTAAAAGAATACTGTTGTCGATGAAAATAACAAGTAACCACACAAACAATGGTTGCATTCCTTGATGCACGAATAATTTTATCAACTTGGCATCTAGGGTTTGACTACCAAATTAGAAACTATGCTTCTTCAAGGATATAGGAGACCCCCCTTGAATGCTTTATCTCCAGTTTCCAGTCACTGTCTACAAGTGCAAGTGGAATCCACTCCATGTCCATTACATTCATGTATTATATAGTGTTTGAAGTACATATGTTGGGAATGAAAAATGATTAAATGAGTTGTATACCACTCCATTCAACAAGAGCACAGGCAAAACAAAAGGAACAAACAAAAGTTCAGTCAGAAGGATATGGACATGATGTTGTTGATCAATAATTCAATTCTTATAAGAATCAATTCCTACCGTGGTAAATAATTCGAGGAAATAAAGATATTATGTTCTTGATGATAAAGGGTAGAGAGATTCAGATTTCTAATCTTACAAGACTCAGTTCCTAAGTCATAAATACAGATTAATTTAGCCTAGACTACTTTCAGTTGAATGAGCAATCAAATGAAACATCAGAGAGCTGTTTCATATGCAGCAGAAGATCAAGTAGAAAATCATAGACATGATGATGCTTCATGGAGAAAGAACTGATCGGTTGCGGATTCGGGTCGATCGTCTAACCGGAGTTGTTACTACATTCTTTACAGCTTCTCCATCTTCTTCCTCCTAGAAAACAAAAGACACCAAGAAACAAACATGTGTTAGCCTTTGATGGTAAAAGCTAGCAAACTTAAACCTCAATCAACAGTCTTAAACCCTGATCTAGACAATGAAGAGTATGAAACTTGTATAGAACTAATCCTATTCCTACTAATTGTTGATGTTTTATCTGATGCAATTAACCTAACAGTGTTCAGATTCAAAGACAATTGCATTGAAGACATAAACAAAACAAGCATTCCTCGAAGATAAATGAACTGCATCACAGTTTTACTAAATGAGTAAAAGACCACATGATTCCTGTAGACCTGTTTCTTCACTTTTTTATTCTTGTTAGTGATTCTTCCGTGTGAAGGAGAGTGTGTGGTTGAGATCTCTGAGAAATCTTTCAGGTCATGAACTGGAACCAACTGTTGAGCCTTACTACCCATTTGCTTCTCCAAAGAGACAGAATAGCTGCTCACTTCACTCTCAATCATTCTGCTTTTCATTGGATGGCTCCATAGGGTGCTGCTCATTTCTTCCACCTCAAATTCACCTAGCAACTGAACTGAGGGTGCACGGACTTGGGACATCTCTTTAGAATCTTCTTCCATTGAATTGATCAAAGACCTTGAAATTGGCACCGATAAAGGATGCTCATTCTGTCGATGTTCTTCTTTAACATGCTCTGAAAGTGAAATGCCTTTCTCTGACAACACTGGCTCAAGAACTGGAGTAGCTTCATCATCCACAGCATGTCTCTTCCTCTTGAAATGGAAAACCAACAAAGCCAACAATGGAATTATTGAACACAATATCGAAAACCCAATAACAGCTTTTGTAAGCCGTTTCTCTTGACTCCCTTCAGCTTCATCAATTTGAAACTCGTAGTCTTTATATTCATTGGCGATATTGCCTGTTGCAGCCAACTCACTTGCAACCTCATTTTCACTTTCGTGAGTATCAGTAAAACTGGATTCCAGACCTTCGCTAATAACTTCATCAACCAAGAATGGTGTTTCAAAGGCTTGAACAACTTGTGTCACTGGAAATTCAGATTCCAGTTCACACTTATCAGCAAGTTTTTCTGTTTTCGCCATTTCAAGAATGGTGGCTCCACTTTCTTCAAATTGCTCTGTGATATCACCTAGATTATCAACTACTTCCCCATCTTCATGTTCTATAATCTCCTGAGAAACAATTCCTCTACATTCAACACTTTCTTCAAATTCATCCATTCCTGTCATTTCATTCAACTTGCCACTATTATCTACTCCTCCCACCATAACATTTTCCATCGCATCTTCTTCCCTATTTCCTTCATGATCTGCATAAACCAGAAATTTTCCTTCTCTTCCATTGAAGAAGTAGTCTGAAACCTCAAGGTCCTTCATAAATCCATGTACATGATCATAAACCATGCGGTAACCATCCTTGAAACCAGAAACTACTCGTACAACTCGTGAAGGTGTAGGAGAATTCATTGAAGAAATGTATGAAGTGGACATCACAAAAACAGCCACCATAAGCAAAAATTTTAGTACCCCTTTGAAATTCCAACCTTTCTCAAACTCAACATCTTCAAACTCCTCGTCGCTACCATCACTGTCTCCACTTTCTTCACTCACTTCTTCTTCTGGATAACTATTATCCAAAGAACCACGATAACCGCTCACATCTCCATAAACATCCATGCTTTCTTTGGACTCAAATGAACCGATTTCACCATTACTTACACGTTCATTAGCTTCTTCCAATTCATCTTCCATTTGAACGAAAATCTCCCGCCGCCTGTTAGGCTTATAGCGGAGGAATGTAGGTCTTGGACAAAGATACTTATTTGTCAATGGGTCATAAGGCCTCGATGACATGTCATCAACTGGAGCATTTTCATCATCTTCACCAAATTCAGCACTCAAACTGCTCCTTGTGTCCACATCTGGGCTCTCTTGATGATGCGTTTCATGGGACTCGTTCCTTTCGGCCAAAATCTTCTTCCTTGGAGGATTGGCTTTTGAAGCTGCAGAAATGGCTATCGTCAACTATCAATATACACTAAAACAAAAAAGCAACCTTCTCTGTAAATTATGAGAATTCAATCGTTTTGCTTGAACAAATATAACTTGAAGAACCTACTAAACTAGATTCTGATCTTAAGCTATAATCATTGTTTGCTCGAACAACTAAATAAAATCTAAGGAACCCTTTTACTAGATTGTGATCTTACTCTTCTTTGACGAAAAAGTTCTCGTCTTTATTGAAGATCAAGCAAGAAAACCTAAGAATTAAACCAAAGAATTACCTTTTGGTACTGAAAGCGAAGAAGGTTTGACCACTGGCGGCGATGATGAACCCAATTTATTAGACCACTCCATTTCGTCACTTCAAGTGGACGAGCTCTAAACAGGCAAAATTTCCCTGATAATGGCTTTCTTTTTCCGCTTCTTGTGTTTTGGAGGCTAAAGTGAGTACACGAACGAAGTGACCGTTGGGATACTTATTTCTGAAATTTAAATTACAGGCGGCCCTTTTCGACCGTTGGAGTACCAAGCATGTAACGGTCATATTTAGGAACCGGTCCTTTTTTCAACTGTTGAGAACACGCCGTCATTTTCTTCATCTCCTTCTATACCCATACGTAATTTTGTACCAATTCTGCTTCATATGATCACATCCAGAGAAATATATGAATAGGATCGTATAGAACAGAGTTGATACAAGTCTATGGGTATGAAAAATTTGACCTTTTTATTAGTCACCTTGTACTCAATCTTAGATGTCATTCAAAACCTTGTGAACGATCAGGATAACATATTAATAGATTACATTTATACTATTAACGATTAAGTTACAATACAGGATAGTAACGATTAAAAAATCAGGTCCAATTTAACTAAAATCGAACTTAAAAAGCTAAATTTGATTTGATCAAATTTAAGCTCAACTCAAAATAAGTTCAAAATATTATCGTATATATTACCTCAAATATATTTCTACACATATATAATTGGATTGGATTCATATTAATAAATCCTAAAATTTGTTCTAGTAAATTGATTAGAGCCTTTTGTGTATATCAAAATTACTTATCTAGTGTTGATTAAGTTTGGATTTGAATTTATCAATCTTTTTCAAAATTACATTAAAAAATGCTAAACTTTTTTGTTACATTTCAATTTAAGTTCAATTTTGTAACAAAGTGGTTTATGACATTTTAAAATGTAAGATTGAAACTATGATATTATAAATTTTAACTTTAAAAAGTGTTAAATTACATAAAGGCCTAACATATTTAACCAGATTTCACAATCTAATCCTACTATTAGAACCAAAAATTAAATGAGCATTCAAGTATACAAAATTCGAAAAAAAATCTTAATGTTAAACCAAATTATTTTATGTATTTGTGTTAAATTTTATAAGATTGGGTCCAAGTAACATGGATACATACAAGCCCAAATAAGAGTACACCCTAAAGTCAACATGTCTTCCTCATATGTGGGCTAATTTAAGGCCCAATACATGGCACAGCCTATCATGTCGAAGTAGTGACAACTAACCCAAAAGCAACCTTCTCTGATATTATATTAAATTCTGTAAGATTGGGCTCAAATTAACTGAGTACATACAAACTCAAATAACGTTTCATCTTAAAAGCAATTGGTGACAGAAAGAGTAACTCATTGTGCTTATATGCATGCCCAATATCATATATTCTTTCCATATGGGACAAACTCTTATTTATATTTCAACAATTTGTCTCTTGTGTTTTTCAGAAAGGGAATAATTAATCTACACCGCCCTCTTCATATTGGGTGGTCCAAACATGCTAATCACTAAACTTATCATATAATAATGAGGATACCAAATGTTAGATTGAAAACTAAGTTGGAACATTAAGGACAAGGAGTGTGTTAGGGTAGTGATTAAAGAATAGTGTAAAGCTCTAGTTTGTGCTTGGCACATGAGAAGCCAACCTTAGCTTAACTAATAAACCATAATTCACCCCATCTTTGGTGTGTTGTTTCTCCGAGAATTCCAACAATGTCTCATCCTCTCCATGCTCAAGGCCACTTTCCAAGATGGGTCAAATAGTTTCTTTTTGAAAATTTTCCTTCCAAACAAACACAGCAGTTGCATTGGATTAGTGTTAATTACAAGAAATGGGAAATTGCAATAGTGATTAATGTAGGATTTGACCAACAAATTACACTTTCAAACCATGTTTTTAAGCAAATCCACACACCTTTTTCTTAAGAAAAAACCAAAGTTTCAAACTCCAACCACTGTTTTAAAATCCATACTGGACCGGCTGGTCCGACCTGTTCGACCGGTGATCAGTCTGCTATCCGGTCCCGGTGACTCTTCAAAACTGATTCTTAATTAAACCAGTGAGAATCGGTGAAAACCGGTCAATTGACTGGTCGAATCGGTCCGGTTCGACCACTGGTTCAATAAATTTTTTATTTTTATTTTTTAAATATTATTTGGTATATTTTTATTTTTTAATATTACTAATATTATATATAATTAAATATAATTATTGCATAATTATGACGTCACACCGGTTCGACCGGTGGTTCAACCGATCGAACCAGTCAAACCGGTAACCATGAAAGCCTCCGGTTCGATGTCCGGTCCGAATTTCAAAACCTTGACTACAACGAATAGCAACTATAGTTAAATTTCCACCAGCTAAGCGAAGATAGATAAGGTTAAGTAACATGTAGGCCTTAATCATACATTTAAAAATTAATTAAAATAAGTGTATAGTTCATTTTTTATACTTTTAAGTACGATTAAGGTGACGAAAGCATTGTCACTTAATCAAATAAATTACAATTCCATAGTCTCGGAAGAATATATTTATAATAACAATTGTTCGGGAAAATAAATTAGTTATGTTTGGATCTTAAGAGACATTAATTTTTTTAATCTTTAGTGATTAGCAACGTCTCTTTTCATATGTCCACATTAGAGTTGGCCTCTCTTGTCATTTGAAATTTTGAATCGTACTAAGTATCGATTAAATTAATTTAATCGTTGAGAGCATAAAATACAAAATAAACTAATACAGGATTAAGAAAATACTTAGCATAATACAACACAAACAACATTCCTTACGTTGGCTGTATAGGGTCAGGGCTCCATTGTGATTACAAGCACAGAAGAAGGGCAATGTCGGGATCGTAAAATTTTGTCTGCGACATAACTCAGGACCTTATCCTCACGAACTACGAAGTGCCCATGCTGATGATGTATTGAGTACGCAACAGGAATTCGTTGTTACCTAAACTGCCCCTCAATCATTAAACTTTTTACCACTCCAGATTTCGATTTAGATAGTTATGGACGCCATGTGACTATGCGAGGAACAGGCAGAGAAGCGAGAGGATGAGCTGATGATGATGATGTTGCAAAAGGGTCGCAGCTTTTGAGGGAGAGATTCCCTAAAACACCCCAAAGCCAAGTCTATCACATCAAACTCCAATCATTGATGATAAGAAACTTAAGATCCAAACTACCAACCATGGCCTTCCCTCCATTGTTGTTTTAGTTCAAATTCACACGTGTGGGACTTATTTTTCTACATGATATGCTCATTTGATTGTCACCTTTGGAATGGTAGAAAAAATGATAAAAAAAGTTAAGTAAAGTTTCGTGTTGTTATTGGATCTTTCTAAATTTTACGTATTAGTGAAATTTATAATGGTATTATTATTGTTATTATTTTTGTTCTTTTAAGAATTTAGTCAAAATATTTAAGACGTTAATCTAAATAACAATTTATTAAATTTGAAGGGATTATAGTTATATGATGTTTTTGTCCAATTTCATTTTACTGTTTTTAAGAAGCCATTGAAGCTTTCACCTACAAGATGGCAACTACTAGCTAGATGACTCAAGAATTAGGAAATGGATCTTACTTAACATTGATTTGCAAATGAAAAGGCTTTGATTTGGTTGGTAAAACATGATTAATCAGGGGTGTAGGAAAAATAATTTACACCAAAGAAAGTAAGAAAACCCTTTTGGAGAATCATCATCATAGAGGAGGCAGTCTCACAATCATTCCATTCAAACCCCACTCCCATGGAAGATCTTAAAGCTTTTAGAAACACAGTTCTTCATCAACTTGGGGACATGAGCGTTGCATTCTAATACTGCTGATGCTGTTCCTTGATGCCATGATTTCATCCAGTGAAAGCCTCTTCTTTGGCCCTGGTTCTGGCCTTTGCTTTGGGGCACTGTGAGACCTCAATTTAGCATTGAAAGATTGTGTGTTTGCCATGTAGTTAGGGAAGCCTGAGTAAGGCCTGAAATAGCTGTCCCCACAGACACTCTTTATCGGCGTAATGGGAGCGTAAGATCGGGTAGAATTCACAATTCTAGGGGTGCTTTGTGCGGTAGAGAACCGACATTCATCGCTGGCGAAATGCCAGTCAAAATCTTGGGGGTTTTTGCAATCGGGTATGGAGATTCGAGCAGGAACTGGACATGGAAGAGGTGATGACATTCCATGGTAAGGAACATCTTCACCGCATTCTGATAATGCAGTTGTGAATCTACGAGATCTTGATCTTGGCTTGTACGTGTCGATTTCGACTATTTTTGGGCTGTCATCAAATGCAGACATTTCATAAGATGCAGATAGCCTCTTGCTGTGGTGTAGGTCGCTTCTTGCATCATCAAATCTTTCCTGAGAACCACAAGAACAGCACGGCTATTGGCTAAGAACCACATTACATACATGAAAAAGTAAACCATTTACAAGAATCAATTTCGGTTTCTTACCACGGATCTTCGATGCCGGTTTTCAGATTGAAATCTACTTTCTCTGCAAACGGATCGACGAGCACGTTGGGATCGAGCTGCATTTTGAGCCCTTATAAGAGCTTGCATACTATGAAGAGTTGCAGTAGCCCGTTTTCGAACTAAATAGCCTCTAACTAGTGCCTGTATTTTAACAAGCCCTTTCAATGCTCGAAGAGCCTTTCGAGCCTGAGATAGTTAAACAAGATCAAACTAATTAGAACCACGAACACGAGGCCTAATAGCACATCAAAATACACATCAGTGTTATATCTGCAGAACCAAAAGTTACAGGTAATGAAACCTTGTTGAGGATGTAACAGACAAGTAACGACTAAGCCTACTTCAAAAGGGCAGTTTCAAATTCAAATTTTCAGAGGGGAGAAGGAACCAAATCATTGGATAAGTCAGAAGCAAAGTTGAAAAATATGTAAACCTAACATTGACCATCTAGAAATCATTCCAACTGCTGAAGATGTCCCTCTTTATCACATGGCAGCAGACATTTAAAAGTGAGATTTTTAAGAAAGGAGAAGCACTTCCAAAGATCAAGTGCAAATCACCGTCAAAAGTAACCAAACCCAACAATACTGTTCCATTTTACTTTGTCTTTGTAGCTTTTGATGACAGACTGCAAAAGTAGGGACTAAGAGAAACATATGTTCACCACTGCAACTGTTGTCTCAAGAAACAGAGCAAAACTGGCAAACCTGGAAACAACTTTTATTTGCAACAAGAAAAGAGCACATGAATCTAAGAAACAAAAGGGAAGAATCTGTCGAATGTTCTTAACTAGCGTAAACAAAAGTATTGATAGATCAAAGCAAATTTTAAACTTTTAACGTACCAGATAACCTCTAAACACTGCTTGAATTTTGACAGCAGCCAAACTCTCCCGCTCTTCACCCAACAATGCCCCCCTGCCCTGAGTAGTTAACTTCACGACCGCCACTGCAGCCCGTGCAGCGGCCACCGCCGCATCGGCTGCTGCAGCTGTGGCGGCGGCAACTGCAATGGCATGCTTGCTCTGCTCCTTTTCTGACTCGGAAAGATAGGATCTGAGCCAGTCAGCATCTTTTTTGGCCGGAAGATTCAACGGAATCTTTTGAATTGGATTACTATCCCTCGCTGATTTGGCAAAGCTCCACCTTTTGTTCTCTTTTCTATCACTTGACACCGAGCTTGAAGTTTCGATTTTCTTTTTCTCTTTCTCCTTATCACTTTTCATCCCCAACAAGCCCTTAAACCACCTTGTAGCTTTGCCCATTTCTATCAATCAATATATCTACAACTTCAAACTAGAGACAAAAACTAGAGCACCAACAGTCCTAACAACAGGAAGAATGTATCAAGATCAACTCACTGTATATACTATGGTGTTTAACAAGCTTTTCAAAGTGGAAGCTTATTGCATTCTACAATTATGAAGTGGGAAAACAAGATAAAGCAACAATGTGAAGCACTGAATCAGAGAAGCAAACTGCCTTTTTACTCTGTTTTGAAGTACTAAAACCTGAACAGAGCAAGCAAAAGATCTGAAAGAACTAGTTTCGGGAGATAGAGAGAGGGAATGCAAGCAAACAAAACGTTTGTTTAAAAAAACTGAAAACAAGAAACCGAAGTGTGGGTTTATAGAGGAAGCGGATAGAGAAAGAGGGACTGCAAGATCTTCAGAATCTTTACAGGTTGCAAGCAGAGAAGTGAAGTGACCAGAGTGGTTTAAGCATCAAAAACCTTAAAAAATTTTGGATAAAGATCAGTTTTTTTTTTCTTTCATGAAAGGAAAACCTGACACAACCTCGTGAAGAACTGCATTACAGGACAAAAAGACGTCACAGAAAGACACAGAGGGTATAGTTCCAGGAAGAACCAATTTAAATATGAGATTCAAAAGAATTCACCATGCATACACAAACAAGAATCAGAAGACAAAAAATGCATAAAATGTGAAAATTTCGATAACGAAAAGTCCATAAAATATGAAAGCAACCCACCGCCTCAAATTTAAAAGGACCGCCGAATTTAGCTTAACTTACAAAAGAAAAAAACACCACTAACTTGAAAATTTTCTCACCTTTCACTAGAAAATTTGCACTCTCTTTTTCTCTGTCTGGCACAGTCACAAACACTTTCTTTCTGGAGCAACGTGTACTGTATATACCCACTGACCGTCCGTGTAATTATTAAATTTTATACACTCAAGTCTTTGCAAACTGTTTGAGTATATCTCTGCTTCTCTCTTGGATTCTAAGACCAAAATGAACCCAAGAACACTCTTTCTCTCTGCCCACTAAAAGTACTGGAAGAAGGCATTTAAGGCTAAAAACAATGCTGGTAAAGTTTGGTGCTTTTTATAGCTTCTCTTTGTCCCAAAGAACAAGCCAAAAAGAAAAAGCTGAGACTTATCTTTCACTGACGATGGGGTTAGAGAAGATTTGTGACTCAGTGTCTATATATGCTCATTGATTCCGCAGAGGAAGTCTTTCAGTTTTTGGAGATTCAAATCAGAAAGGATCCTTTTATCAATGTGGCTTTGACTGTGGACAATTTGAATCCTTTTTGGTAAATAAAAGACAATGATGGCCATTAAGAAGAGAGAGACAAGGCATTAAAAGAAGAAAAGATAGGATTTTTAAAGGCAATCAATTCCATTGTTCTTGGGATGTTGAATCTGTAGAGACTACTGTTAAAATCTCCCATCAATTCATTTCAATTTTGAACCATGGCATGAACAGAAAACTCAGTAACTTGGCATGGCTTCCCTTTTGAAACCGTACATTAACATTAACTCACCTTCTTCCTACTTTGGACTTAAACGGTGAAACGCTCACCTTAGGCATCCTCACACTTCGGCCCGATATTATGTGAGGGAGGTAAATCATGATTTGATCCCAGTCAGCTTCTCGAAAAGGCGGCCCAGTGTTCGGTGCGCACAAGGAGTCATCACATTGGATAAGCTCCCATACTACTACTGCCGAAACTCGAACCTAAGACCTTAGACTCACTTTCCTTCCCAATGACCAACTGGACTACCCGCGCGGGCCACCTTCTTCCTACTTCTTCCTACTTAATGGCTACTACCAGAACATAAACAGTACATTTCTTTTTCTGGTACAAACTTTAATTCATGAACATGGAGTACAAGGTACTCTAGCGTCTAAATTTAAGGATCTTGAATGATACATGAGTAATATATGTGCAGTCCTGCTATATTTTTCAGGTGAACATTTGTGAATATAAATTTAGTTAGAAAATATACACATCAAAATGTACGCAATTCTTTGAAACCAGCTTGGACGCAGGTCAACTGGTTCCCTAGGCAAAGATAAATTATCTATTGAGCAGGCCCGTTGGGTCCAATGGCTTTAGTTTGTAAATCCATATATGAAATAGACTAACAGAATTTTTGGTTCTTATTAGAATAGATAAGGAATAGAATATAGTTTATTTTATTTTTAAAAATTTATAATGATAATATAATGTCCATGTTTGTAATAATTAATAAAAAAGTCAAAATATTAATTTCCAATAACTACATCGTCGTTATCGTCGTCATTATTATTATTATTATTATTATTGTTGTTGTTGTTATTGTTGTTGTTGTTGTTATAACTAAATAATTATATGGATTCTTTAAGGAAATTTTTGTCCAACATGTTCTCCATTTGATTCTCAGCCACTTAGAATAGATAAAGATAAGGAGTGATGAGTTTACTTGTTCCCCCAACTTAAGGAATAAAGTAAAGCGTTTGATTACATATTTGGTATGTTTTTTTCAATCAAACAAGGGAATAATCTATTATTAAGAATAGATCTAAATGAAATAGTGATTCCGGTCAACCAAACACCTTGTAAAGATAATATTTTAGAAATTGCTCCAAGTGTTAAATTGGTAAAATAAGATATATAAGATTTAAAATATTTAATTGATGTTAAACTATCAAAAAATCAGTTAAAATTTTAAATAAAAACAATAATTTATTGATTTATTTTGATTTTAAAATGATTAATTTATAAAAAATTGTCTGATTAATTAATAAAATAATCAGTTGTTAAAAATAAGGGTTATTAAATTAAATTAAACTGAAAAATTAAAGGTTAAATTAGAGAGTTGGTCAGCTTAAGATTTTTACTAATAAATCGATATAATCAATTTAGTTTTTAAATGACTAATTAGGAAAAGCAAATAATTTCAAGCATTTCTAAATAACTCTTCTTTTTTTTTAAAGAAGAAGAATAGATTGAATGAATAGAGAAACAAAAATAAAAGAGTTCAAGGTATAGGCCAAAGTACCAAAGCAAGAAAGCTATTTACTCAAAAAGGAAAAAACTGCAGCAGGAAACAAACACAAAAGCCTCAAAGCTTCAACAGTGGCTGGAGGGAAGCAAATAGAGACGTTGCCTCTTCTACCTTACTCAAATAACATGAAAACGGAAGGGAACCTTAAATGCGTAGAAAAGAGCAAAGAGATGAACTGCATCGTTGTTGAAGTTTTTTGGTAATAACGATCTCCCTCATGTCCTTGAAAATCTGGGAAATCAACGACTCTTTGGTTGATGATTGATCACTGAAACGTCTATGGTTGTGTTCCTGCCATAACCTATAAATACTAACTCCCAGTATGATGAGATGGATGGGTGAGTGTACAGAAATACCATTAGTGGTTTCCAAAATGGTTGTCCCTGGTTGCGTCCAATAACAAGAAGCAGTGACATAATCCCATATGGCCTTGTTGTAGGGG
>JAOSBK010000005.1:3353122-3405218 GCA_027568895.1 Erythroxylum shatona | reverse complement strand
TTGTGGTAGTCCCAAGAACCGTCACGTGCACGTTGACCATGTAAAGGCTTCTCCCGCCTGCCCGCTAGTGGCAAGGAACTCCCCACAAGGACTCCTCAAGAATTTACGACTATACAGGACCATTTCGATGGGAATGTGTAGTACGTCATGAACCCGGACTAACCCAAACCATTATGCTATGCTTATGTGTTTATGACTTGTTATCATGTTTCATGCATACATGTTTTGAATTCTACTCATAAATTGTTTAAAAATCAAGCATTTCGAGATAATGACGTTTACATGCACAATTGCTATGATTTCAAAGAGTACCACGGCAATGAGTTATATTTCGAATAATTTAGCTTATTTCTGTATTATAAATATGTTCCCACGAGCTTTATAGCTCACCCCCCTTTTCCTCCCCCATTCAGGTGATGAGCAAGAGACCGAGTAAGTCAAGAGTTATGGCAACACTCCATTTTGTCATATTTATGTATTTTCAGGTTATATTTTTGGAAGTCAAGGCTTTAGTTACATTTCAAATTTTATTGGTTCAAGTGTATTTTGTATTTTGGCTCTTGAACTCAAAGGTTGTAATTTGGTTTGAAATGTTAGTAAAGCTTTGTAAAACTCATCTTTTGGATATTAATGAGACATGATGTTAATCTTCTGCATTGAATCATTTAGAAGTTGCTTGGTTGTATTTTGTTAAGGTTTGGGATGGGTTGTTTTAAATAAAATGAGAGAAAGTTTCAGGTTTGTTCACTGTGGGCCAAAGGAGGCGTTCGTCGCGACGAGGCCATATGCTCGTCGCGGCGAGGGCTCTTTCGCTCGCCGCGGTGAGAACTCGTTTACTCACCGCGGTGTAGCTAGCCAGGAGGGTTCGTCGCGGCGAGACATCACACGCCGCAGCGACGCTCCCTTGCGCTTCCGAGGGATTTCTTCTTCTTTTAATTTATACGTTTCAACTCCAAGGTTTCCCCTCATGCATTAAGTACCGCGCTTTCATGTTCGATGTTGGGCTCCGGAAACGGGGTCCAATAATGGAACATGGCTACTGGTGGATCTGCCCTCACCCGACACCAAGGTGGTTGATTCCAAGTGGATTTACAAGAAGAAGTTGAACCCCGATGGAACAATTAACAAGTATAAAGCTAGGCTTGTTGTGAGGGGTTATAAACAAGAGTATGGAGTGGACTATATCGACACATATGCACCAGTAGCAAGGTTGGATACCGTCAGATTATTGTTGGCTTTAGCTGCAAATAAGGGATGAAAAGTTCATCAAATAAATGTGAAGAGTGCCTTCTTGAATGGGATGTTAGATGAAGATGTTTATTTGAAACAACCCGAAGGCTATGTGAAGGAAGGTCAAGAGCAGAAGGAAGCTTGTGAAGGCCTTGTATGGTTTGAAACAAGCTCCAAGAGCTTGGCACTCAAGGATCAATAGTTACCTAGTCCAAAATGGTTTTCCAAGAAGCAAAAGTGAAGCAACATTATATGTAAAAATCAGAGGTGAAGATAAGTTGATTTGTTCTTTATATGTTGATGATGTACTAATCATTGGAACACATGATAAGATGATAGATGAATTCAAGGAGATAATGAAGTCAGAATTTCATATGACAGATTTGGGAGAGATGAGCTTCTTCCTAGGATTGGAGATAGATCAAAGGAAAGATGGGATCTTTGTACATCAAAGGAAATATGCTGAAGAATTGATAGAGAAGTTCGGCTTGAAGAAGAGCAGTGGAATGGGGACTCCCATGGAACATTAGCTGAAGCTAGAACCAACCAAACCAGGTGAGGAATTTGATGCTATTTATTATAGGAGTATGATTGAATCATTGATGTATTTGAGTGCTTCAAGACTTGATATTGTGTGTGCTGTGAACATTATGGCAAGCTTTAATCAATTGCCTTTGAGACAACATGTTGTTTATGTTAAAAGAATCATTAGATATGTTAAGCATACAATTGAGTACGGAATCTGGTTTGGAAGAAGTGAAAAAGCAGAGTTGTGTGTATTTATTGTTGCTAGTTATGCCGGAAGCAATGAAAGTAAGAGTAGAAGTGGCTATTGTTGTAGCCTTGGATCAGGAATATTTGCATGGAGTTCGAAGAAACAAAGGAGTGTTGCTCAATTCTCAGCTGAAGCTGAGTATGTGGCAGTGAACATGGCTGCCAAGCAAGCACAATGGGTGAAGAAAATCATATTGGATGTTGATGAATTAAAGGAAAATTGTGTGAATTTTTTGTGATTCAAGTGCAGCTATCTCTATGGCCGCGAATCTAGCTGATCACATTCGTACCAAACACATGAAAGTGAAGTATCATTATGACCGGGAATTGATTGAGGAAAAGGAAATCAAAATGGCTTTTTGCAAATCAAGCTTTCAACTTGCAGATTTGTTCACCCAAGCACTACCGAAATGGAGGTTTGAATCTTTAAGAAGTATGATAGGTGTGCCAACTTTACAAAACAAAGGAGGAGCTGTTGGGATGAGTTGTTTTGTAAAACCTGCCATGTTGAAGCTAATTGAAGACCTTGCAACGAAGATCAAACTGAAGAGGAAGAGGAAGGTGAGTATCGGGTTGAAGCCTCCAAGACTCATCAGAAAAATTGAGCTATTGATTTTGGGGATAATCCAGAAGGCTATGCATTTAAGGAACAAAGATCTGGAGCTTGAAGATCAAGAAGAGAAGGAATTGAAGGAATTCAAAGGAATTGTAGCAGCAGTGCAAATTGAAGAAACATCAGAATGTGCATCAAGAAGAAAATCAGAAGAAGAATTGCAGAGCTGGGAAGTAGCAAAATTCAGAAGCAAGATCCCAAGGAAATTTATTAGCATAATCAAGGGTTGTTAGAGTGAAGCAAAAGGGCCGCTGGTCCATGCATCAAGCATTTCACTCTCATGGCCTGACAATCAAATTTGGATGTCAAGATTTTGTTGGCTGAAGCATTAAAGGCTGTTGAAGACTTCAGATTTCTGTTTTTGCAAAGAAGACAAAATTGTTACTTTTGTGTTTTGCCAAATGAAGAAATACATGTACTAGACTAGTAGTTACCATCAGTTTTTGTTTTTAGCTTTCAGCCATTTAGAAAATTGTATCAGATGGTATGGAGCACATATGAAGCTCTCTTACAACTCTTTCAGCAGTAGAGTGTAATGCAGAAATAAGAAAAAGCATCAATACAATACCTTCAGTTCAAGTTTTCATTTTTGAGTCTTGTTCTTCACTTTTGATTTTGGTTTTGATATCCAGATGCTAGTAGTGTTATATTGAGTAGAAGAAGTAAAAGAAGAAGTCTTTTAGTTGATGTTTTGTTTTTAACCTGAAGTCTTCTAGAGTAGTTTTGTTAGTGAAAGCCAAAAATTCCATTAGTTTGTAAGTCACAATTCCTTTTCTTTTGATCTGATTGATATCCTCCTATATCACTTTACTCCTTCAGTAGCAAAGTTCAATTTTAAGCAATGGATAGCTGAAGTAAATTTTACACATTCAGAGTTTGAAAACTAAAATACACTGTTTTATTCGAATACATCAGTAGTGCTATATTCATTTTCCCTTTACACAAAACCAATCACCATACATTCCTTGATTTGTGAGAGACTTGAGCTAGAATTTTGAAGGTGCATCCTACCCTCAGATCACAAAGTCGAGGAGACCGAAGCTGCAACATCTTTGTCTGCTGAAGGCTTGCGTGACCAGTGCACGTGAACAGTGCAGCAAGTGTTTGACGATTTGTTTCAATCAGATTCTTTCCTCAACAGGTTGTGGGCTGAAGGTGCTTTCTTCAATCAGTCAAGGGGGCATCTTCAAGAGTACTTACTCATAAATGTCATATTCCAGCTTAAATTACTCTACTTAAACAGAAGTAATCTGCTGCTAAGAGCGAAAAGCCGTTTGTCTTAAACAAGCAAAATTAAGCAGTAGTGTCAAGGAATTAGTGGAGGTGCTTCTTGCTTCTGCTGGTGTTTTCAAGTGAAAAATATGTTCGTATCAATAATAATAATTGGACGCATGGATGAAAGCTCAGTGTTGCCTATAATTGTTTCTTCTTATTGTCTAGTATGCACAGAGATACTATCTTCTTTATGGAATTTTTGTTCTGGGTCATATTGCAATATAATAGTAGAATTAAAGTCTTGAAAATGTCGTAACATCGATTTAATTTTAACTATAATGTAAATTCTTTTTCATTTTTCAAAAAAATAATTGGACGCATAGATAAGCCTTACATATTGTAGATTGTTTCCTCTTTCATTCCCCCATAAATTGGTATCAATAGGAACAGTGAAACTTATTAACTTTTATTTTTGAAAAGAAGAATAGATTGAATGAATAAAGAAACAAAAAGAAAAGAGTTCAAGGTATAGGCCAAAGTACCAAAGCAAGAAACTATCTACTCAAAAAGGAAAAAACTGCAGCAGGAAACAAACACAAAAGCCTCTGAGCTTCAACAGTGGCTGGAGGGAAGCAAATAGAGATGTTGCCTTTTCCACCTTACTCAAATATCATGAAAACGGAAGAGAACCTTAAATGCGTAGAGAAGAGCAAAGAGATGAGTTGCATCGTTGTTGAAGTTTTTTGGTAATAACGATCTGCCTTATGTCCTTGAAATCTGGGAAATCAACGACTCTTTGGTTGATGATTGATCCCTGAAACGTCTATGGTTGCGTTCCTGCCATAACCTATAAATACAAACTCCCAGTATGATGAGATGGATGGGTGAGTGTACAGAAATACGATTAGTGATTTCCAAAATGGTTGTCCCTGGTTGCGTCCAATAACAAGAAGCAGTGACATAATCCCATATGGCCTTGTTGTAGGGGCATTCAAAAAATAGATGGATGCAAGATTCTCTCTGAATTAAACACATAGGGCAGTTGATATTCAGTTGGGTGTAAGAGAGTCGGTCCACTGTAGACAACTTGTTCTGGATAGCTAAATAACTCTTATGCTCTCGTTCAATGAACAAATTGCTTATGATCCAATAAAAGGACAGTGTTGTATTGTAATAAGTGTCGACAATGTTCTACCGAGCAAAATATTGGCCAATCAATCAAAATCATAATTATCGATTAATAGTGACAGAGATGATGATGCTTTGTTTGATGTACAATCTTATCAAAAAGGATAATATCAGGATTGTAATGATGAGGGACAAATTAAAAATCGCTAATATCATTGACAAATTAAGATAGATAAGGCTTGCGTGTTTTGGTAATGTTAAGAGGAGACACTCAAATTCTTTGTAAAAAGATGCAAAAGGATCATATTTAGCGATTGTAAAAAAAAAATACGAAGGCTTAAGAAGAATTGGGAGAAAGTGATAAAAAATGATATATCAATGTTGAAACTTACTAAAAACATGACCCACAATTAAAAACTTTGACGTGCTAGAATTCGAGTGAAGAATCCTCCGTAAAGATATAATGACAGTTTTCTTTAATTTCTTCACTCTTGTCTTTACTGTTCTTATCATCTTCATCCTCGTCACTATTATTATTATTTATTTATTTATGTATTTTAAAAATCGTTTTAAAACAATTTTGTTTTTATTATCATTTTATTTAGTATCTTTCATCACTACTATTTATTTGTTCTTTATTCTTTACATACATATATATTTTCCCCCCTTTTTAATTCATGTGAATCATTTGAAAACAATTTCTCAATTAGTTAAGAAATAATGCGTACTATTAAACCTCTCCAAATTCTGTACTTCAACGAGATTTATATTGAATATTATTATTGTTATATTGTAATAGATGCGAATCCACTTGTTCAACTAATGTATCGCGTATTTGAATTTATTTACTACGAAGGTATATTATTGAAAATCTATAAGTAGATTTGTTCCATATTAAAAAGTTAAAAAGATTTATAAATTAAAATTTTAATTTCAGGCTGATATATGATTTTTAATGCATATTTAAATTTATACAATTTAACATGTTATTAAAATTCCAATTTTCTCTCATCATCTTTGATTTTTTTGAAATGATTTAAGACGTGATGTGTTTTCTCTGCTTGTCATGAAAACCTTTTTTTAGTGTTTTAAATATATTATATGCCTTATATTATATAAATAAAACAAAAATAGAAAATCCATAAAAGGTGAAAAGTTTAATTTTCTTTATACAATCCAATCAATGTCCGTATGATCTCATGTAGGCTTGCTCCCTAGGGAAATGCTGATTGATGCTTCTGAAAGGCTATACGATCATTCTTCCTTTAAATTAATACTTCTTCATTACTCCTTTAAAATGTAATTTTAAGTCATTAATTTATTCAATAAATTATTGATAAATGTAATTGAATTCGTTACTTTTTATTAAACTGTAATTTATCAAATAATTTATTAACAAATTTAATTTTTAAATTATTATATAGGCCCCAATTTTTGAAACATCGAGCTTTGTTGAGCAAATAATTATAATTATATACAAAATTTGAATTGTTTAAGTTTTCAATTCCGTTTATTTTAATAGCCAATTTTATTAAAAATTAATTGATTATTTAAGGAATCTAATTTTTATAAACTCTAATAAATTAGTTAATTTTATTTGAGAGTTTCCTTATTTTGACTCTAATCTCTTCATTAAAAAGGTAATCTCTTTCTTCAATTCTATTTTAAGTTTTCTAAATTTTATTGTATATCAATTTATAGCGTTCTAATATATCTTAAATTTTTAAATTTTAACACTAATTTTGGATCTAATTTTTAAACTATTATTATTAAAACAATTTCTTTTAAATTTTTAATACCAACTTTTAGTTTGAACTCGAGATTAAAGGAGCGTTTGGTTTGAGGGTTTGAGAATGAAGAAATGAAATAATTGTAAAAAATAATGTTTGCTTTGGAGTTTTCAATTCCAAATGAATGGATTTATTCTATTAAATTTAGGAATACACTAAACCCACCTAAGGGGGTGGATATCGAGTTTTTATTCCAATTTAAGTTTTTATCATGTTTATTTTTTACTCTTTTATCTCCAACCTTTGCCCTATCATCCTCTTTACTTCCTTATCGCCTCTCAATTCCTTACGATCTCCTTACTTCTTTATCCTCATCTAATGCTCAAAAATTGAGATAAAATTCCTTGAAACCCAATTTTTATTTCCATTAATGAAAATTGTTTGGTTTTTTTTACAAATATATAGAGATAGCCCCAATAAACATATGAAGGATAAATTATTTTTATTTTTATTGAAGGTAAAAATAATTTTATATTATCTTTCATTTCTGTTAATGTAACAAATCAAACAATATTATTAATATTAATACAAAAACCTAAGTTACAAACTAAATATTATTATTATTTTCATATCAATTCTCATTTCCTTCTAGTATTATATTCATATTTATAACCAATTCGTGCTTAAACTAAACGGAAGAAGAAGAATAATTGTAGCATCTGATTCTATAGTCTCCAGCGGTGCACATTCAGACAGCTGACACCAACTTGTTCAAATGTCGGCTCCAGCAGCTTTTAAACATGCGCGTATTCACATGTAAAGTCGTAGCTTCACACGACTTTATGTTGGCTAGAGTAAGGGCTGTCAACAAGTTTTGATTGATTCTCGACTTTATTAATTATAATTTATTAAATATTATTTTAAAATAATTTTAAATTTATAACAATTTCAATTTATTTAAATCATTTAAATGGAATTAATCTAATTTGTCTAAATTTAAGTTTAATTTAGAAAATAAAATTAATCCAATTTTATTTTATTTTAATAGTTTTTTACTAAGAGTGCTCATTTAAAATTAATATTTTCTTTTTTTCCTTAAAACATGGTACCATCATAAGAATAAAAAAGAATGATAAATATAAAATTATTAAAAATTAAATAATTTAAAATATGATTAAAAAAGATTGCCTCGACCTGTCGAGTAATTTGAATTATAATTAAAAAAGTATTTAAAATTAATTGACTTATAAAACTTATTAATTAATAAAAATTGGCTGATTAATTAATAAATTGATCAATATTTAAAAATAAAAGTTATTAACGTAAATCAAACATAAAAATTAAAACCTAAACCAAAAAATTCAATAATTCAATATTTTTATAATTAAACCGATTTGATTGGTTCAATTTTTACCGCATCTTTAATTAACAAAAGTGAACTACGTATTATCATAAAATTACTTTTGGATTTTTAATTTCTAAATCAATTAATGGGCTCAAAGTGTAAATTTACATCATTATTTGGAATATACGTTATATAATCATAATTCCATATAAGGAAACGAGCATGTACCTTAACTTCCAAGACATTTTAGTAATTAGTGTGGGAGTGATAATAGCATGCGAAAACAAAGCTTAAACACATCCTAACCTTTCTAAAATTATTCTGGTTTTGTGTTAAAAGATGGTTTTTCGCAAGTGATTAAGCGTTAAGTGAATGAGAATTCACTTGATTTCATGGTTATTCTAGATATAAATATTTCTTTTTAATAATAGAAAAACACATAATTGTTGTGAAATTTGCAATAAGCCTATGGGCCCTACACGAGAAGAAAAGTTAGACCACATACAAGCTCAAGTGAGGTTGCATTCTAAAACTAATTGACAATAGGTAGAGTAGCCCTCTAGGGTTATATGTTAGTCTTCTTTCTCTTTTTTTTTTTTTTCATTACAAGACACTCATATGTGGATATTATCAACACCCCCCTCAAGTGTAACTGAGACTGGACATCCAGTTGTTATTTGAAATAAACACAGTGAAACCAGATCCGGCTACTGGGACTAGACACCCAGACGGACAACCGGAAAATTAATAATCTGGATCAAACCTGTTCTGATAACATATGAAATTTGCAATGGACATATGAGCTCAACAGGAGAAAGAAAATTAAATTACATACAAGTTCAAGTAAGATTTCATTCTAAAACCAATTGGTAATAGGTGGAGTAGTTTACTAGACTTATATGTTAGTCTTCTTTTTTTATTTTTTTCCAATACAGGACACTCACATGCGAGTATTATCAACAGTTGTTACCTTTTCAAGTGTGTACTTTAAATCTTTATTTAACAATACAAATTATTTATTTCAAATCACTTACAATTAAGTAAAAATTTATTGATATACAAAATTTGGAAAAATTCAATGGTACACAATTTTACCTCTATTTTAAATAACTTAATATATAAAACGATAATTAAGATTTAAATAATAAATTGTTTATACAATTATTTGAATGTGCATTGAACAAATTACTCATTGCATATAAATTATGCGTTGAAATAGAGACAATTTAATCGTTTAGTGAAGACAAAAGAGGAAACCTATAAAGAGTAAGGACTCCTAATCTAAAATGGACATATAAATCCTTTTGCGGAGCATATAAAATCAAATTTGTTGAATTTGCATTCTGGTCCCTGACATCTGGGTAAATGTTTTAAACCCCAAATTCCTAAAAAAACTACACAAGATCGCCACAGGTGCAATAAAAGATCACTCGAGAAAAATCAACCCCCCCAGTCTCCACCATGACCCTCTTTCTCTAGATACACCCCACACAACTCGCTCCCTTCTCTCTCTCGCTAGTTTTTTTCCTTTTGTTTTTTTAATCTTTAATTTAAGTTTTCCCGATTCAATTCGGATTTGTAATATTTGTTTTTGGGGTTTAATTGGATTTCGGATCTGTTGTCTTCTTTTTTTTTTGGCCTGTTTTTTTCTTTGATTTCTAGGGTTAGCTAAATCATTGATCTCCTTGCTCATTGCTCCGTTTTCTCAGGGAAAGTTTCGCACTTTTTGTTTGTTCTGTTCAATTGGAAATTTGGGTCGTTTTTTGTTTCTGAGTTTAAGGGGTTTTAGATTGACCTTGTAGCCCGAACTCTCGAGTTTTTCGTTTATCGTGCTCTGAACATCGGATTTGGGTTTTGGTTTTGTCGATTGGCGTCTTGGGGTTCTGTGATTTGTTTCCTTTAATGGCTACCGAGATTGTGAGTCCAGAGGGTTTGAGTGGATCAACGCCACCGCCGAAGCAATTTGGCGTTACGAAGCCGATATCGGTGGCGGGGCCCACGGAGGTTGATGCTCAGAGGAGCCGTGAGTTGGAAAAGGTATTTAGGGTTTGTTTTATTTTTGAAAAATATTGGGTCTTTTTGGTAGTGATTGTTGTGTTTAGGGTATTGAGAATCTGATATTTAATTGTATTTTTGTTTTCATTGGAAGTTTCTGGTTGATTCTGGGCTTTACGAGAGCGAAGAAGAAGCGACAAAGAGGGAGGAGGTTTTGGGTCGGATTAGACAGGTAATCTGTTGATATTTTGTAATTACAGTTCGATTCTTTTCGTGATGAGAATTTTGACTTGGTGGTGTACCTTTCGTTGACTTTTTTGGTTTTTGGATTCATAGCGAGCATTGCAATTTAGTTGTCGGCGTTAGCTTGTGTGAATGTTGGATGCCTGTTCAATATAATGTTAGAAAATGCTGTATTCTTGTCTATACAATGTTTGTAGACAGTATCCTACTTTCTGATCTATGGTTATTTAGTTGAGTTGTTATAGGTGGTTTTTATTTAGTGTTCATTGTTGAAAACGCCTATAGAGTGATGAGAGAGTTATAACCCCAGTATGCTAAAATAAAACCAAATTCGGGCAAGTAGAGATATATGATTTTGATAGTTTGGAGTGGCAATTGTGGTTCTATGTTGTAAAAGAAGGGTTTGGGGGGAGAACTCAGCACTAGATTCTGCAAACTAGTCATTTGTTATTGTTGTTCACTCATTATGGAATCTGCTGTATCATAATGCTAAATCCCTAATCTCTACCATCATGTCGTGCATCTTAGTATATAAAGGAGACATCCAATGTAAGACGGATATGGCCACTATATATAGGTGAGTAACAGAAGAAAGATGTAGACAGGATTTGATGTTGTGCAATAATCCATGAAACTAACATCCAGATATGGTGATGTTTGCCGCCATTTTACAATATGCAGGTCATGCATTGTGTGAGCTATCACATGCCACATAAATGAAATGCAAATGATATACATAGTGAAAGTACTGCCACAACAATCAAATGGTAGGATTAGAAACAGTTCATCGTTGACCAATTGCAGTGATAAGCTAGAAGCAAAACTTCCCTATCTAGAATAATAGTTTGTTTATCTTAATGCTGTCGAAAGTGGCAATTCAATTGTAAACATCCATTATCTGTGTCTACTTAATATTGCTAAAACTTTACGATCTAGTCTCTGAGCTCTTTGATGCTCTTTTCATACGAGTCATTTATGTGCTTCCCCTGTCCATGGATGTTGATTTATCTTAATTATTTCCTTTGCACGTTTTGGTTATATCTATTGTTCTTGTGATTACTTTTCATTTTTTTGGCACCTTTGGTAGCTAGATTAAAGTTCTAACAACAATTCCATTCCTTCCTTAGATTGTGAAAGATTGGGTGAAGCAGCTTACACACCTAAGAGGGTACACAGATCAGATGGTGGAGAATGCAAATGCCTTAATTTTTACTTTTGGTTCTTATCGCCTCGGGGTATGCTTATTTCCTGTATTTTCAGCTACCAGATTTCATTTTGATGTCATTAATGCTTTACACAATAATGTGATGTTTGTTAAAATTGAAATGGTTACACTAATTATGCCAAGTATTTGTCTTCGGCCTATTTGGTTTCTCATTTCGGTATAATAGCTCCCATCTGCAATTTCTTGGTGGTGTCTGAGTCTGCTAATTTTGAGTTCGATAGGTACATGGTCCTGGAGCTGACATCGACACACTATGTGTTGGACCATCATATGTCAATCGGGAGGTAAATAATGGCTAGCAAATTAAGTTACCGATAATACAATCCCTGTTATCGTTGGCATTATAAAGCTAAATTTTTGCTGTCTTTACAGGAGGATTTTTTCTTTGTATTGCACAATATACTAGCAGAAATGGAGGAAATCACTGAATTACAGCCAGTTCCAGATGCTCATGTTCCTGTGATGAAATTCAAGTTTGATGGAATATCAATTGACCTTCTCTATGCAAGTATTTCTCTTTTGGTGGTACCTGAAGTAAGTCATTATCAAATTCATGAATAATTTTGATCAAGTTCTTCAAAGTTATCGACAGGGTTCTCTCTTTCAGACTTGGAAATCAATTTCTTAGACAAGATGTTTGAAAAGTTCTGATTGAAACGTTCTATCTTGCAGCAATCTTATGTTTGCTTTCAGATCTCTTAAAACACATTAATTTACTATTATGCTGCATGCTGTGTGTTGTTTTCATTTTTTGTATAACACTATATCCCTTCCTTACCTCTGGTGATCTTGTGGAGTATAGTTTATGTTTGGCAATGATTTCATGTAGAAGCTTATGTGCTTGTGCTTGTGCTTGTGTTTTTAGTTTTTCTTTTTAATTACATCTTGAAGATGTAATTTGATTAAAATCTTCATCTATTGCTTGGAAAAAATTTTAAGTTTCTCCAATTTGTTCACAGGATTTGGACATTTCCAACGTGTCTGTTCTATACGAAGTTGATGAGCCTACTGGACGAAGTCTTAATGGCTGCAGGGTTGCTGATCAAATTCTTAAGCTGGTTCCAAATGTTGAGGTGAAATGCTATGCTTGATATTTAGCAGTTGATTGATTTCTTTTTAGTGCCTTTCGAAGTATGAATTTTGGCTTTCTGGATCCATTTTGTGAATCTAGATTTCTCTTTCTTTGTAGCACTTCCGCACAACCCTTCGATGTGTGAAGTTTTGGGCTAAAAGACGCGGTGTTTATTCTAACGTGAGTGATCCAAATTTATCTAGCCCCCTTCTCCCTTTCCTTCACTTCAAATTGCTTTCCAAAGTTGTGCCATTTCTGATTTGTCCTTGTTCCCCCCTTTCACTCTGTGCAGGTGACTGGATTCCTTGGTGGTGTGAATTGGGCTCTTCTTGTTGCTAGAGTATGCCAGCTTTATCCTAATGCCATTCATAGCATGCTGGTGTCGAGATTCTTCAGGGTTTATACACAGTGGCGATGGCCAAACCCTGTGATGCTGTGCCCCATTGAGGAGGATGAACTTGGATTTTCTGTCTGGGATCCTCGAAAAAACCCTCGTGACCGCACTCATCATATGCCAATTATAACACCTGCTTATCCATGCATGAATTCTAGCTATAACGTGTCAACAAGTACCTTACGGGTTATGATGGAGCAGTTCCAGTATGGTAACAATATTTGTCAGGAGATAGAATTGAATAAATCTCTGTGGAGTACTCTGTTCGAGCCGTACTTGTTCTTCGAAAGCTACCGAAACTATTTACAGGTTGACATAATTGCGGCTGATGCTGATGATTTGCGTGCTTGGAAAGGTTGGGTGGAATCGCGACTTAGGCAGTTGACTCTCATGGTATTGATTTTTGCATTACTGTAATGTGATTAAGATTTTATCAGCTTGATACTTTGTTCACTGAAATTTATGGTTATGAATATATGGTTTTTCTTTGTACCTCATTCTCACTATGCATGTCATGCTGCAGATTGAGCGAGATACATATGGGAAGCTTCAGTGTCATCCATACCCTCATGAGTTCGTAGACTCGTCTAAACTATGTGCCCACTCAGCATTTTTTATGGGTTTGCAGAGGAAACAGGGAGAGATAGTGCAAGAGGGCCAACAGTTTGATATCCGTGGTTCTGTAGACGAGTTCAGACATTCAATTAATATGTATATGTTTTGGAAGCCCGGAATGGAAATCTATATTTCTCATGTTCGTAGAAAGCAGATTCCGTCTTATGTTTTTCCAGATGGTTATAAACGTCCTCGGCACCCTAGAGGGACAAACCAACAGCCATCAGATAAACAGTCATGTGAACATGGTGACGCTTGTCAGACTGGATCTGGTGAGAGGCATCTTAAGAGGAAGAAAGATTCCAATGGAGGGGATGCTGCACAAGATACGCCTGATAAACGACATAGAAGTCCTACAGAGGAAGGTTCAGTTTCTCCAGAAGCCAGCCAACGGTTCAGTTCCACATCTCCTGTGTGTGTGCCATTTCGTGAAGGGAATGATGCCTGCCAGTTAGATGGCTTGAGGTCTGGGCAGGTGTGGGTGGAGGTTGGTGGGAGGTCTACTGTAGAGTCGTTTAACACAGGCAAGAAGACAGCGAGCCCAATGGATATTGAAACAGAATGTGGCTCAAATTCCAGCACTGTCACATCACTTGCAAGTGAAGTTGGCTCATGTGAGGATGTGGGAATTCTTTCAGTGGCTGGAAGCAGTGAGGGTAATAATGGAAGCATTGAAGGAAGTAATAACTTGGGATGTTCTCATAGTGATTCTTGCGATGCAGATTCCGAGTCTCTTTTGGAAAATGTTTCTGATGAGCGGAGTGGAGCATTGCAAGATGGATCGGGCAAAGAGTTTGAGGTTTTTGATATAAAATCCCTTATCCCCTATTATTTTGCTTGTTTCCTACTCTGGTCAGTTTCTTATTCTCATGCATGCGATTCTATATTGGAAACCTCATGTTGCTATTTGTGGTCTCATATGGGAGTAGTTTTCACCCCCGACTATCTACTGTATTTTACAAATTAAATGTTATTGTTGTTTTGATTCTGACCCTACCTTGAGCTCTAACCAATCTACCTATTTTTTTTAATTTTTGGTTTATTTTTCTCCCTATTGAAGCCGAATGCTGCAAATGGAATCATACTAGAATCTGTGGATCCACTTGGGTTGGAATCACCAGAGAAACAGTTGGTCAGGCATGTGCACCTCTCTCTTCTGTTGTTCCATATGATATTTTGTACAATGTTTTTCTTTATACTGTTCCTTTTGGTTTTTCCTGGTTACTTTAATAGCAGGCTGAGTTTCAAGTCTCCAGCATGAGATGAGATGCGAGCATATGTAGAAGTGGGCAATGGTTCTTTTGGCCCATCCTTGTGAGTTTGAGGGAAGACAGAAAGCCAGCAGTGTTTGGTAAGTGTTATATTAATTGCTGGCTTTCATTTCTTTAAATTTTTTCAGGCATCCTCGGCAAAATCTATCGTGGACCGGAAATCGATTGTGGACATAACTTTAAGAGTTTGGGAGATGTTGCTTGTCATGTCCTGTGTACAGTATTTGAAACAAAGTATGCTGTTCTGCAGAAGCATTTTTTGCTTCATGGTCTTCATAGTTTCTTGCTCGAACCTCTTCTTCTCTTCTCAATTCCTTTCTGTCTTTTCTTTTGTTGGGTGAAGTGTTGTTGAGGAGCGTAGGAAATGTGTTAAAAGGTGAACTAGTTTTTCTCAGTTAAGAGGGCTGGAACATGCAGTTTGCTAAATGCTTCATTTGAGGCTTGTGATATGAAGTTAGTAAGGCTTTGTATTCAACTGTCTGAAACCATTTGTACCCTTGTCAATATTAAAAAAAAAAAAAATTACTGTAATCTCTCTCCCTTCCACACTGGGGTTTCCCATAATGGCATGGATTTCTCTTTTTTCCTGGCTTTGCTGATTGTAGAAGATAATCAACCTGGCAAATGGTAGAAGAAGCTTGAACCTGAGAACTATTCGAGGCATTGACCTCAAATTGAGATGCTATTCTAAGCTCTAAATTAGCTTTTTTGCCTCCCAACTACCAAGTTAATGGAAAAGGCATGGCTTTTTGCCATTTGCAGTTTAAGAACAACTTTTAGCAGAATCCCTTTTCTTTAGGTGGATGGTCCATACATATTGGTATGGTTACTTTAGCATCTTTTGCAAGCTTTTGACTCGGGAAAGGTCGGATTTCAATCAGGCCATGTGAATAATTGGGATTAATTGTCTTGTAGTCTCCATTATCACAATCTGCGAGGCCTGTTCATGAGTTACTGGTTATGAAACTTTCATCTCCAGCTTGTACGCAGCTTGCTATTCCAACATCCGTGCCTACCCATTTTCTTGGAAACTTGTCTTGTTCCATTTCTTGTAAAGACAAAAGAGGAACCATACTTCAATGATGTACTGTACAGCATGTAATTGTGAGCCACTCAAGTCTAATCAGATCAGCTTTCGTTCTTATTTATAGTTAAATTTTCAGAATTTGGAGAAACTTAACGTTCACTTTTTAGTAAGTGCTCTTTTTTTTATTATTACACAAATTGTATTAAAATTAACATTAAAATATAGTACTGGTATCGTACCAATCATTTTCTAGTTTTTATTTTCTAATTTTAGAAATTGGAAAGACAATTGGGTCTATGCTCAAAGATATAAATAACATGTGATCAGTTCCACTTACTCGACATTCATTTCATCAAATTCAGATTCCAATGGATAATGATAAATTCGACTTTTCACATGTAAAGTGCACATATCTTGGTAATGCTCAAAGCACTCTTTTTTGAGTTATATTCACTCTTTTCTTCAGATAATAACCAAGATATCGTATTAATATAAAAAAATATTTATTTTTCTTTTTTCAAAAATCTTGATAAAGATCAAATAAACGCATATTAAACACGTGTACTCGAATCTTCTTAGTACAATTTCAAGTGAACCAGAGCCCACTTAACAAAAGGCAAACAATAGCTTGTTTAAAGACTCGAGCCATTAGATCAAAAACCATATCACTGCTTTCCTCCGAGATTCAGTAACGATTATGCCATTTACCAAATCCACGGATCCTTCCTAGAATCTGACAATCTATCATCATACCCAATACCCAATTGTTGGTTTTTTACAAATTGGTTTATGACACTCTAAATCTCGAGGTATAAACTTGAGTCTTAAAAGCACAAAGGAGCTTCCTTTTTTTGCGTTTCTGGTATCTGGGTCGACTAAATTTTGAGGTGAAACATGGAGAAGAAGGTGGTGGTGGCAGTGGTGTGCACGGCCGCGGTGGCCGGTGTTGTGGCGACCGCGGTGGTGATGAGGAGAAAAATGAGAGAAGATGGGAAGTGGGCAAAAGTGATGGAGATACTCAAGGAGGTTGATGAGAAGTGTGCGACTCCTATTGCAAAACTGAAGCAGGTAGCTGATGCTATGGTTGTGGAGATGCACGCCGGGCTTGCTTCAGAAGGTGGCAGCAAATTGAAGATGCTTATCAGCTACGTTGACAATTTGCCTACCGGGTATTCTTCTGCTTTTCTCATAGAGAATACAAATCGATAAAAGATCCAAGTTTTTATGTATTGACGTGTGTTTGTAGCTGGAAGTGCTAATAAAGTTTCGATCTTTGTTTCACATCTAAACTAGTTCGTGTGAAATTATGTTATTTCAGATCCATTTTTTAGTCGATTTCTTTGAGTGCTACGTGCATATCTGTACTGATTGGTTTCCACTATTGTTAGTCTTTTTTCCTAATTATTATTTGTCGTCTTTGCCTATGACTGTGGAAGCTCACCACAAATATCCTGTTTGGCCGACGTATTTGTCATGTTCTGGTTAGCTTGGATCAAACCATATTCGGTCACTGGTTATTGTCATCTGTTCCTGTAAATTTCTGTTTCACTAGATCCACTTTTGACTTTTTTTCATTGATGGTATAGTCGTTATTCATTGATCAGCAACGGTTAAATCCAATATGCATGTAATGTCCTTTTTGTCTATATATTGCCAAGTACTTGGAATATTATTCGTTTGATTCCTTTAGACTGACGTTTATGTCACTGTCTATAGGTTTTATTTTATTTTGTATGTTTTGGTGGAAAGAGGGAGAGGGGTACTGGGATGTTATTGTTTATGTTGATTTATCTTTACCACGCAGCTTATTATTCAGTTGCTGGTGTTCTGTTAGCTTTTGTGTCAATCTTGTCAGTTAATCTTTTGGAGTTTTGTCTTGATTGCATAAACAATGGGAGGCAGGAAATCTTTGTGGTTAAAAGGGGAAACATAATCTCTGAATGGTTGTTCTGGAAAGCATCGTTTCTGGAATGACAAGCAGAATTATATGGACAAACATTCATCAGTTCTCATTTATGTTTCATGTAAAATAATTGTGATTAAGCCAATGCTATCATTGCAGCGATGAGAAGGGATTGTTTTATGCTTTGGATCTTGGTGGAACAAACTTCCGTGTACTACGGGTTCAACTAGGAGGAACGGATGCTGGTCTTGTTAGTCAAGAATTTGCTGAGGTGTCAATTCCTCCAAGTTTGATGACTGGTACTTCAGATGTAAGTCTTGTACTTTTCAAAGGATTGGTGACAAAACTAAAGGTAGTTTAGATGTAAGATCTTTTAACTTTGAAATTTGATTGTGATTTCAGGCACTGTTTGATTATATAGCAGCAGAACTTGCAAAATTTGTTGCTGAAGAAGGGCAAGAGCATGAACTTCCTCCGGGTAAAAAGAGAGAATTAGGTTTCACATTCTCATTTCCTGTCTTACAAACGTCCATAGCATCTGGGACACTTGTCAGGTGGACAAAAGGCTTCTCCATAAGTGATGCTGTTAGTTCTTGTTGCTTCAGCTCTCTTTTAGTATTTCATTATCGACTGTTTACTGGTTTTGATCAAGTTAGAGACAAAGTAATGCTAGGTGCTTTCTGACCATTAGAAGCATGCTAAGGACTAGACATAACTTGTCTTTCCAAAACAGGTTGGCCAAGATGTGGTGTCAGAATTGACAAAAGCCATGGAGAGACAAGGTGTCGGAATGACTGTGTCAGCTCTGGTAATTTAAATTTCTCAGTCAACCGCATTGGTTATTAGTTTTTCTTTGGGTAGCCTTGTTTGATACTAGATGGTCATGCTTTCCCGTGTTAATCCGAGTATGGAGTAATACTTCAAATTAGTTAATGTCATTTTTCTAGACCTAATTTTAACCGTGTTGAACTAGGTAAATGATACAGTTGGAACACTAGCTGGAGGTAGATACACCAACAAGGATGTTGTTGCTGCTGTCATCTTAGGTACAGGAACTAATGCTGCTTATGTTGAGCGTGCCCAAGCAATACCAAAATGGCATGGTGCTCTGCCCAGATCTGGAGAGATGGTTAGCAAGTTTTGGTACTTATTTAGGTTATGTAATTCTTAAAGCAAATAGTTGGAGCTTATTTGGGGATTTGAATGTAGGTCATTAACATGGAGTGGGGTAACTTTAGGTCATCACATCTTCCATTAACTGATTATGACAACTCGTTAGATGCTGAGAGTTTAAATCCTGGTGAACAGGTAGTTTGGCAAATTTCTTCATATAACCTCCATTAACCCTTCATCCGCCTTGCTAGCCGATGTTTTTCTAATATCTTATCAATTGTTCCTAAATTCATCTTCTGCAGGTTTTTGAGAAAGTCATTTCTGGCATGTACTTGGGAGAAATAGTACGGAGAGTTTTGCTAAGAATGGCTGAAGAAGCTGCCTTTTTTGGTGACATTGTTCCTCCAAAACTTAAAATTCCCTTCATATTGAGGTAAATCCCACAGTCATTTTCCATCTAGGCTTTGCTCCATTCTGGTGCACTATTGTGTAGGATGTAAATGTCAACGCTTGTCAAAGATGATTTATGAGAAGAAATGACGAAGTAAAAAATAATTGCTGAACATGTGCACTGAACCTATTGAACAAAATTTACTCGGGAAAAATTTTCAGTTTGCTAATGGACGAGGATATTGAAAATATGGAAATCAACTTGACAATTAGAATACTGAACTGGAAACCATTACTGATGTTTGATATAATTCCTGAGATATCTTGTGATAAGTGATTCAGCCATTTACTATTTTTCTATTTTAAGAGTTGGGAGATTTTTTCTTTTGCTTGTGTCTGTATAAGAGCTAGTTACATGCAAGCGTGAGTTTGTTGGTGCTTATGAGCTATTCACTGCATATTTAATCATACAGTAGGATGTTCGTCTTGGAGGTAAAACATAGAGCAGAAATTATACCATGGAAGGTTCTATTTTTTTAGAAAGGTTACGCCCATGCAAATTACAAAGAATACCTTTCTCGCTTATTTCCTGAATTATTATTAAGCGTGCATGATGAATTTTAAGTACTTTTTTCTTGTTTTATCATCTTTTACCTACCAAGGTTAAGGTAGGTGATAAACTAAATCGAACTTTGCCGAATACAAAGGATTGTTTTACATGCATAACGGTATATTTTTCTTCAGTGCTGCATTTGGGGATGGATTAATTTCTGCAAGAAAATTTACAATTGCTTCAGTCTGCTATGGTTGGTAGTTTTAAGATGCGCCAGAAGAATGACCTGCTCTTCCTTGGATTTGAAGTTTGTGAACTGCTTTTAGCTTACTTACCAATTCTCGTCTCTCATCTATCTTATTATTCTATTTGCTAGAAAATTCATGTCATTTTATGTGAGACCATTTTGAGGCATGATATGCATCAGCGGAAAAAGCATAGGAATATCATTTGGTACTTGTGTTGATGCATTGTTAAAGACTGAAACTAGTTATAATGGGTTTTGGATATGCAGGACACCTGAAATGTCAGCAATGCATCATGACACGTCTCCTGATCTTAAGGTCGTGGGAAACAAATTAAAGGATATTCTAGAGGTATTTCATTTAGTTACATCCCAGTTATGGATGATACTGTTAGTCGGGTATTTATATTTCATTTGATAATCACTTTATGCCGCGTGTCATGCACAATTTGTAAAAGTTATGGGTTCGTTTCATCATACTTTAGGCTAATAAAATTGGTTCTTCTTTACGCTATTAGGAAAGCTCTTCTGTTATTACTGGTGGGTTGAGTCTGTTAAGTTTCTCTTTGAAGGTGCCATATCAAAACGGGGGGTTTAGAATTTTTCGGTGTCAATGCGGTTGATTATTTGTTTAACCATGAGGAATTTTATCAGTCACTTGGTCCTATAGTGTACTTAGAACCATCATTTCCTGCCTTATTGCAGATATCTACTACATCCCTCAAAACAAGGAAAGTGATAGTTGAGCTATGCAACATTGTTGCCACACGTGGAGCACGTCTTGCAGCTGCTGGGATCTTGGCTATCTTGAAGAAAATTGGGAGGGATACTGTCAAGGATGTGGATACACAGAAGACAGTTATAGCCATGGATGGTGGATTATATGAGCACTACACCGAATATAGCAAGTGCTTGGAGAATACTATGGCCGAATTGCTCGGAGACGAAGTATCCAAAACTATTGTGATTGAGCATGCTAATGACGGCTCAGGAATTGGAGCTGCTCTTCTTGCTGCCTCACATTCACAGTATCTCTAGTTTAGGAAATCTGCCGATCAGCGGAACTGTTTCAATCAGAACGGTCGACTTTCTTTGGATCATCTCAGCACCCTGATTATTTCCAATCGTTTTGACCTCTTGTCTTTATCTCTTAGATTTAGAAGAACCATAATGAGACTATTTAAGTTGTGTTGCCAATTATGCCTAAAGTGAAGTGCATGTACTAAAGCAGGACTTGGAAGCAGCCATTATTGTTCAGCTTCAGCCTGCTATCCCCGCATTTTCTTCTGCAGGTGGTTTTTACCAATTCTTTTGGTAAGTAAAATAAAGTGGAAAGGGTGAATCAAGTCTTTCTTTTTATTCAACATATTGATACTCTCCTTTAAACTCGGTGCCATGGTTAGCTAAACATGATCAAACTAACTCACACAGGCATACATATGACTGTGCATTACCATCTTCACCCAACACTACCTGCATGCCCATCAAGCTATATGAATCAAAATGATTGTTTGCAACTGTGTACTCTCTTCCTTTTTCATCTTGATGCTTGTGACATTATTGCAGACGTTCTCAATGTTGATACAGTGAGTCACTTAGAAGTGTTCTTGTTCAATTAGACGTGTACTTACACATGAAGAGATAATCAATCTTTTCGTGGTAGGACCTTGGAGGGTTTTAAATTGCATGCATAACAAGTGAATTGGCAATAACTAAAAATGTTGGGGTGAACACAAATCCTTGGAAAGGTTCTAAGCATAGAACCAAACAATGTAAGGACATGCTCATTATTACCACTGAAAGTGTAGTATTCTGAGCGTGATCTATTATGTATACAACTTCGACATTTTCTTCTTCTGGTATTAGGAGTCTTGATCGTTGGTAGTGACATTGATATGCAACAAACAAGGAGCAACCTTGAGATGTCTTTTTAAAGACAAAATAACCTTGCTTCTGTTGTCATGCTCTTATTTTTAATAAATTAATTAATTAGTTTTAACAACAAGAAATTATTAAAGCAAATTGAAACGAAAAATTGAAAGCTGAATTGAAAAGTTCTACGATTCAAGGTTTTTGCAATTTGTTGAAACCTTGATGAATCGGTTAAGTTTTTAAATCATTATAATTAAGTTGTGTTTTATACCTTTTTATCGAGAAAAATCTGTCTTAACATTTATATTTAGTAGCATTGAGAAAATTGAAATATTATACTTAAATTTGGAGTATCTTAGAAGGATGTAGTGTTCTTTTAATATTAAAACGAAAACTTTTTTGATAATGCACAAGAAGTACAATGAGTTCCTTTTTATTACGAGGGAGGAAATTATCATTTGGTAAATATTAGTGTTAAATAATTAGTTGGTTTTCCTAATTATAACCAAGCACCTATTACATATTTAATTAACAATAATTGAATAATTGTGAGTAATTATATCTGCACACACATATATATTTATGTGAATCTATCAAAAGTAATTTCTTTATTAGTTAGGGGTAAGATTATATATTTCTGAATATCTCCGGATGCTGCTACCAGCAAGTGGGGCGATACCGATCTTATTGAAATGTATAAACAAGAAAACACCATAAACAAAAGGATATATTTGTATGAGTGGGCATATACAAAGCTTGACACATTGATTGTATCTTGACCAAAGTATAATATTCTTGCAAGTGGATCAATGTTTTATCTTCTGCCTTTCAATATTCCCTTTAGCTACTTCTGTCCAATATGAAATGAATTGGACTTTTGAAAACTTGTCAAAAAAAGAAATTTCCTGTCACCCCCAACTTGCCTTAGTCTTGAGTCTCATCCAGTTGTTCTTTGCCAAAGGTGGAAAAAAAATATTTCACTATAAAAAAAATGAAGTTTAGGGACGGATCACTACCGATGGAATCTTTACACATTTTGTCAGAAAGCTTAGTTAGTAACGAAATTTATCGATGAACTAAAGCGTCAAACAAATTAATAAAAATATTCATTTCACGAGATATTTTTCTTGAAAATTAATGAAATTATCAAGCATTAAGTTATTGATGATTCATTTCACGAGATATTTTGTATTGTAAATTAAATTAAATAACACGTTAAACTAATTAAAAAATAAATTTAATTAATTAAAAATTTAAAATATTTATAAGAGAACAATTGGCTATATATTAAATTTTTTATTAATAAAAAGAGAATTATTCACTTCAAATTAAAAAGAAAAATGGAATTAATTCAAAATTCACGAAGAACCCTTTTCACATGTCCTCGAATAAGAGCAAAAGAGGCCAATAAAAGCAGAATACAACCAAAGACACATACCTTCCAAGCTACAACTGTTAATGGTCATGGATGCCTCTGCTACTCATCTTTCTGCAACTCTGCCAAACTTGGAGGGATCACGTCCAAGTTTGGTACAATTTAGAGTGATTGATCGATGATCACTACTACCTCTCAGGCAGGCACACAGTGTATATGTAGATGCTCTTATGCAAGTGTTCTTAGTTAACAATGGCACACAGGGTGAAGCCAGGCTAAACGAGGAAAGCTATGTAGATGAATTATTAGCAAACAAGTAAGTATACTGTATATTTTTCTTTCTTCTCTAACCTTTTCTCTGGTTCAAGAATGGAGCTTGGCCGCAGTTGGAGATTACTTGAGTGATTCATTTTCTGGGTTGAAATATGTTTTATTCCTGGTAGTTTCAACACTGAAGAGTTTGGTTTATCTATGTAAAAGTTTGACTGTTGTTATCTCATATGTGTATACTCCAACATTTTTGGGATATGTTTAAGGCTAATTATATATATTTAAATCTTCTTGTAGTTTGATTTTTATTTCATTATATTACTGTTTAGTAATCATAGTAATTATTTTTGTCAGTTAGTTTTTCGTTAATTCATAGTTTTAAATTGTTGTTGCATTGAGATTTAAGAATTTTAATATTATGTTAATTTTAAAAATAATAATAAAATATATCAACATAAGAATACTATAAAAAATTAAATGATAATTTCAATGATTAAAAACCTAGTCGATTCAAGTAGAAAATTTTGGAAGTAGTTAACTTTCCGGTTTCATTTATTTTAATAATTCTTATTATAAAATTGATTAATTTATTAATTAATTAATCAATTTTAATAAATTAATAAATTTATTTAAACTAAAGCAAATCAATTACTTTTTATTTAACAATTTTTTTTAATTAAATTTAAAATTCTTTGACAGATAAATATAATATCTTTTAATCATATTTTAGTCTTTTTATAATGTTATTCAATTTTTAATTGATTTTAGGACTGTTTAACTCTTTTAAATCTTAAACATCTTATCTTACCGGTTTAACTTTCGGTTTCGTTTTTAAGATATTGAATAATTCTTAAAATATAAGGATTAAAATTAAAAAAAGACTGAACTATTATTAGTGAGCAATAAGACAGCTTGTAATGTATATGATAATAATTTGTTTTTCTTTTACAACTTCCTTACATTGCCTCCCATGAATTATTACTGGTCATCAACTACATATAGTTTTCTCAAGTTCCATGACTCTGGGGCCAACTTGAAGCGGGTGAGAGTGGTGTACATGATCTGCTGCCTTCTGCACTTACTTGTTTTTGGTACTCATGTTGATGTGGTATACGAGGTTGCCAATGGTACAAGGTTTCCCTGAGTTCCATGAGAAGTGCAGATATAGAAACGATTGTTCAGGTGTGTACTTTGGTAAACTTGACAATACGCTGCAAAAATGCACGATATTGTGCATGACATTGCTCAATGAATGCTTGTGTGTGAAGAAAATTTCATGTTTATGTTCCAAACACACAAACATTTGATGCGGTTAAGGTGCCAAAGTAGCTAGGTTTGCGGTTTGATGCGTTTAACCTAAAGTTAAAAAAATCAAATCAATTCGATCGGTTTAATAATGATATCAATTTTTATAAATTAAAATAAATTGATTAATTTTTATTTAATTGTTTATTTTTCAATTAAACTTTAACTAATTTTCGATAGATTAGAATAGTCTTCTTCAATTAATTTTCAAAATTTTTAATTATATTTATTTTTTAATTAATTTTATGATGGTTTAATACTGGTTAAATCTTTTAAACTTTAAATCTCTTATCTTATCGGTTTAACTTGCTGTCCGATTTTGAAAACTTCGGTTTAAAGTGCCTAATACATTTTGTAATGTACGTATAATAAATTGGAATTTATAATCACTATATATAACATCTCTTTTCAGTTTAATTTTTTATTTTTAGATTTGATTTAGTTTAATAATTTTTTTAAAAAAAACTAATTAGTTTATTAATTAATCAATTAATTTTTGTAAATTAATTAATTTTTGTTTAAAATTTAAAATTTTAATATCTAAGGATAATTTTTTATCATTTTTAAAATTTTAAATTTTATTCAATTTTTAACCAGTTTTATAATGGTATAATACTGATTGACCATTTGAATCTTGAACTTCGATTTAAATTTTGGTTTGGATAGAAAACATATAACTTTTTTACATATTTTAAAATCTCTATTATTGGAATTATTTTATATTTCCAACTTTTTTTTAGGAAAAGATGAACCCTTTGAATCAATTGGCCATATTTTAAGAAAATTTTAGTATTTACTCTAAAATAATAACTTTTCCTTGTGTTAATTAAGAACCTTTTGTTTTCCTTTTTAAGAAGACCCATTGGACGAAGCCAAATGTCTCTAAGCAAATAAGGAAAAACAAAACAAAGAAACCCTAGAATCCAGTGATATTCCTAAGTAGGACTTCATAGACTTCGGGATTCTCAATACCTATATACGTATATCAACTTACCCTTAGCCGAGACGATGATTTCCAGTTACAGACTCCATTGAAGACTTTCAAGGTATTATGTTTCATCTTCATCGACTTACTAATTCCATTATTACATCATCATCATAGTATATATAATATATTTTCTTATGATATCGAAAACCTTGTATATATATGAGCTATACTTAGAGAAACATGAATGTATTTAAGATTCAACCAAGGTCTCAGTAATGGCCGCCACGATTACAAAAAATCACAGTATTGTCTTTTCTTTTGTTTTCTGCAGATTGTGAATGTCCTACATAGATATAATGAATTTGAGGCCCAGGAAGAAGATCAAATTTACAACGACAGAGAAGCCATTGATATGCGTGGACAGGATCTCTCAACTTCCTGACGATATCATCCATCGAATCCTATCCTCCTTGCCAACCGAAACCATTATTGCTCTACGTACCTTATCAAAGAGATGGAGTTCAATAGGTGCTGCTTACACCAGTTTCGCAGAACCTCCACTCCCCAAACAGACTTTCTTGTCATGCAGACAAAGACTGCAACGTCTTCAAGAGCATCATGACAAGTTCATGAACTTTGTGAATTGTTCTCTTCAAAGGGTTGTAGCAAGCAAGATTTACTTACAAAGATTTGCATTGAGTGTGAATTTGGTTGATCTCAGATATGCTTCTCGTATTGACGATTGTATAGAATTGGTCAGTAAAAGATGTGTCAACGAGTTGGATCTTTACATAAAATCCAAAAGGGGTACCTCGTACACCATGCCTCGGAAGATCTATGCAGCCAAAACACTGTCAATCTTAAGGTTGAGACATTGTAAGTTGGAACCACCCGCAGATGGTGAGTCTATCAAGTTCACATCTTTGAAACAGTTGTGTTTGACTCAAGTTAAGTTAGAGGATGGTATAGTGCAAAGCATAATCTCTAGCTGTTCCATGATCGAGCAACTCAAGCTTGTGGCTTGTCCAGGTATCGGGTGCCTTCGTGTTTCTGATCTCCCTTATCTAAACAAGGTTAAAATATCCCAGTGCAGTGAGCTACCTATCCCAATTCTCACTGTCGATGCACCAAACGTTAGAGAATTGGTTTATCATGAATCTACACAACCCTGCAAATTTGACATAAGTGCTTGCACAAGACTAACACGTTTGTCCCTGAGATATGCTTCCTCCATTGACGATTTATATCGAAGTCCATTGAGTCTATATTCTGATCTTGAGATCTTGGACTTGCAAGGAAGATGCCTGTTACTGAAAAGAGTGAACATCTGTGGCCATCAACTGAAGAAGTTAACCTCCAGCGACTTGCATACCGAGTCAATTATTGATGTTCCAAACCTTTGTTGTTTCCGATACTTGTGTTACGAGGATTCAATGTCAGGAATTTTTGCAATCAGAACTTCAGGTTTAAAGACGAGGTTACTGATGCTAGACATTTTTGTCAGAAAAATGATGACCACTCTTTGGTTTCTGAAATTTAGAGAAAGCATTGAACACTTAAGGAAAAACAACAAATTGATCCTGAAACTGAAACTCTATCCATTTGTGGTATGTCTATCTTAATAAATTCTGATGAAATTTGTCTTCTCTTCTTCTTCGTCTTTCTTAAATTCTGTCAGCTTTTTAGCTATCTCATTGGATTGTCATTACTGTGAAGGCTTCATTTAATTTAAGAGAACTAGAGCACATGTCCATCCCTCCAGTGCAACGTCTCAAGTATGTAGAGGTACAACTGAAAGAGATAGCATATGTCACTGGCAGGAGATGCCTCGATGGTTTACTATGGAGTTGCCGTCCTGATACTTTAGCTATATTAACCCGTTGGAGATACAACCTTGCACTACTATACGTACTGATACTACATTATCTATAATTTTCAATCCCAGAAACTCTCTTGTTCATATGCTCACATGGGACTTCATTAATTTTGCAGTATCTATTTGAATCAATGAAAGAAACAGAAGGCAAGCTGAATTGCTGCACTGACTTACGAACTAGCAAATGTTGGCGTCATTTCTTGAAAGATTATCAGATAAAGATCAGTGGCAAGGGCAAGTGCAGCTTTGAAGATGGTTTTGCTATAATGGAGTTTGTGCAAACTCTTGCACCTTACACCAAGATTGTTTTCCAATTAAAATGGTGATTCTCACATCAAAGTAGAAAAAAGAAAGTAGACTCACTTTCATGTTTCCATAAATAGTTGAAGAATGACTGATTGTTGGATAGAATTTGGACTGTGGTCGACCATGGTTGCAGAAATCGACCATTCTTTTCATTTGGCTTAGTTTTTACAGTTATGATCATCATACCAAGAGGTTTGAACCTCTTTTTGAGTTTTTCTATGGATTCTTGGTAGTAACATTTTCTGTGGATTCCAAAAAGATCATGTGTCAATTTGCAGTGATGGAGTAGAGATAGTACAAAGTTCGGCAATGACCAACGATAATGACCATCCAAGAACACTCCCTCCGACAAAGCATCACCCTTTTTGAGTCTTCCCAAGTAGTGTTCTCACGTCCACTTACCACGTTGGAGATGGGCACAACTCCATTACCGAAAGCAAGATCTCAACCGTTTGATCAAAGATGGACGATGCATGTAGAAAACAACTACTTTGGGGGGTGCATCATGTATCACAATCAAAGGACCCTACAGGAAAATTTCGGTCTGCCCATTTGAGGAAAAAAGGAATACAAATTTTCCACTCTCCCCCAACTTTGAACACTGTACTTGAACAACACTTGTTTCAATGGCATCTGTAAAGAACAAAGTGCAAAAGCTTTAGAGCTTATCATGGTTTCAACTTTCGGAGGAGCTAGAGACAGAAGGATCATGCCATTCGTGTTATTCATTCAATTTGGGTGGCTTCAAAAGTTGGAATATTTTAAAAACGCCATTAAAGGCAAGAACTTGTACATCAAGCAAAGAAACCATATTCGAGGGAGGAATTAAAGCATATAAAAGCAAGAGATAAGAGGCCGAAAGAGAAGTATTACAAGCTTAAATACCAATATATACATATATATAAATATATATATACTGTGAATTGTACCAAGTTCGATACAAAAGGGGGAAGTAAAATGCGAAACAAGAAAACATAAATCCAACTCTTCTCCTTCAAACTTCAATGGAGAATCTTCACAGGAAAATCTTTTACATCACTTCAATGGTAGCTTCTCTTGTTTACCGTTTCCAACTGCGCAGTAAAAACCAATTTCAGTTAGCAGAATCTTTCATATGCATGATCGAGCCAAGGTTGTCTTCATAACAGAGTAAATCACTTACGGCTCAGGCTGGAAATTTCAGAGCTCTTCAGTACTCGCAGCCTCTTCACAGTGGAAACAAACATACTGCAATTCACACAAATTGGAAAGACGTTACATAAAAGACAAGAACAAATATATGAAATTGTTTGATGAATTATGACCTGGGATATTTGTAGAAATTGAGGTTGTTAGGCATTAGACGTGATTAAAAAACTAAGCATCACTGGCAGGTTGCTAAGCACTAGGAATATAATACTAAGGATAGACTAATTTAAAAGTTGAATCAGATCCATAGTGATAAAGATGCTTACTGCCATGGGACATCATCCCCAACAAGCATCCTGTCTCCTTCGTTATCCTCATAAACAAGCGTATATTCGCCACTTCCGTCCAATAGCCCTGTGATTGCTTTCTCATCCTCCTGGTTGTTCATGATTCCACCAGCAGAGGAATCTCTTTGAGCTATACATAACAATGCAAAAAGACAAAACATGAGATGAAGCAGCCTTCACACTAGATGCTCATTAGTAATTTATGTCACATGGAGAGTAAGAAGATGAACCAACCCTTCAACTAATAATTTAACAACATAAATTTAGACTAACCACATGGCAATAGGTTATTTTAAGATTCAGTTGGCTTCAAATGGATTGTGCATATGTCATGGCTTATGTAGACAACAAAAAGAAAAACTTAAGTCTTGACATAACTATCAAATCACATATCTCACTTATATGATATACATGGTAATACTGACGAGTTAAATACAATTATAACAGCAAAGACATGTGATTAACCTGCAAGAAGGCCTCTAAAAAGTTCATCAACAGCTGTGGAGAGTTTTTCATAGCTGTCAAGGGCTTTAAGGTCCACTTTTCTACCAATAGGAACACCATCCATATTGATCTTCACAAACAATCTTTTTTGGCAAGTTTCAACAGTCTTTTCACCAGCAGCAACTTTCTTGTTGGGGTTTCCATTATGTGCCTCGAGAGATGGTTTCGAGGAGCTACTGCTTGCAAGGTTCTTCCTGAAAGATCGGATTGGAGGCCAACCCACCACTGGACCAGGAGCAGTTCTGTTTAAGAGGATTCAAGAGTGAATTAAATAGAGAATACAAAGTCAGACACAATTAAGGTGCTTCATGCATTTTAAAGTCTACAAATAAAACAGTAGCGAAGACTAAATATGCAGGAGCATTACAGAATAGGAGTAGCTTAAAGTCTTGCAATTAGTTGCATATTTCAAGAATCTAGACAAGGCAACAAATACAAGCAGCTAATGCATAGGTCAAAAAACCTATATAATATACACGAAGCTGTTGCAATAATAAATAATGATAATCAGAAAAGAAACAATATCTACGACAGAAAGAAAGGATAACACAAAAAGCAACGCTTGAACATAAAAACAGATTTTCTTGACCATAGTGAACAAGAAATGAAGCCAAATAAGGATAATTAAGCACTCAAAAGGAAACTATAAGTACTAGAGCTACATGAAGAGATAAAAGAGTAAACATGCAAGAGTAAACAGTTTCACTTGAATGAAGTGAGTTTAAAACAAATGGACCACACATTCCAACCAAGTGAACATGTGAGTGAATATTCCCTGTTCAAAAGTTGAAAAAAGAAAAACAAGTGAGAGAGGAACAGGAAAAAAGCTGTAGCACCTTTTCTGAGAGCTGTTGGGCACAGCTGTATTTGCAGGTGAGGGAGGTGAAAATGTCTTCTTTTCTGCACTGTTCTGCAAGTCTCCTACTATTTTGCCACAGGACTGTGAGGATTCTTTTGCCAGAGGCAAGCCCAGTTGGGTTACTGTTGCTGTTGTGGAAAACTGGAGAAAAGCAGGAGGCTTTGGCAGGTTCTTGCGAAGGTGCTGTTGATCGAACCAAACACCACCAACTTGTTTGTCTAGAGAAGAAAAGTTGTGTCCTTGTGAGTTACCATTAGGAAAGTAGCCAAAGGAACGAAGAGAAAGGTCATTTTCTCTATTATTGGTATTGTTGTTTCTGTTGGATTCTTGCACAGACCAATCTTCACCAGGAGGTCCAAGCCTTAGTTCCAGCTTTTTCTCTACCGAAGATCTCTGCTCGTCCCTCTTCACAAGCCATTCTCTTTCTTTTGGAATCAAATCAAGCAACTGAGGACACAACTCACCATTCTTTGAACTAGACTCCATCTGACCGAATCAAGTTTCTACTTAACTTTTCACACCAGAAAATTTTGCGACACAATTGGGAACAAGCTTCACTGTGGTGCAAGAAACAAGCCAATAAGGTACATATGACTTCAAAATATCAAACGAGAACAGCACGTAAAGCAGCAAGATGGTTGAGTACCTGCCACTATAAGTAAGCCCTTAGCCTACACTCGAGCCCTCCAAGTGTACCATGTCAAAATCATTGAAAACAATGGTTTTTGCTTTCTCAAGACAAAAGCCCAGATGAGAAATGGGCAAGAACCTTGAGATCTCAACGGCAAAAGAAAGAAAGAAAGGACCAACCCTTTAAAGCACAACTCAGAAACTCGTTATACCCAACAACGGAAAGCAGAAACTCATAACACTTATAAAGCAAAAACCCCGCCAAGAGAAAGGGATAAACCCAAAAAGCGATTTTAAGAAACCTAATCAAAGGTTGAACCAAAGTATTGTATTTGTTTCTATGCACGCTTAATGGTTTCCAAGTGCTTTTACGATAGGAGAGGGGACAAGAGAGAAAAGAGAGCAAATTTTGCAAGCAGAAAGAGGCAAAAGAAAGAGGGATAAAGCCAGAGAAATATAAGCACTCTGTGAGATTCTTTTTTCTCTCTCTATGAGCTCAAGAACCCAAAACACAGGAACCAGGAATATCAGAACAAAATGCACGCAACGCAGGAGGGGTCTCTAGAAAACGTTAGGTTGTTGAGCTGAGGAAGCAAGAAAAAGATTCTCTCACGCTTACACACACAACAACAAAAAAACAAAAGCAAAATATGTGAGCTTACGACCACTCTACAGCCCCAAACATCTCCGTTCATTCATCAATGTCTTCTGTTTTAGAGAAAGAAGCAAAAGTTATATAGTGAGAATATGCGAGCGGACTTCGACCATTTCTTGGATGTGAACCTCACCTTTTTTGAGATAAACAAAACCCCACTTAGGACTCACTCACTCACCCTTCTTCCTGTTTGAGGACACAAACCCCACCAAACATTCACTCCTCTAGAATGGTCACACTACATTACAATCCCAAGAGCAACCCTTTTGGTTCTAAAAAGCCACTTAGCATTAACCACCTCAAGTTAAGATCAAAAGTAAAGTTTCGACTACAACAACAGATTAAAAGACGGAGACTTGGAGGTTAATTAAGACAACAGGGGTAATTGGTAATGAGTTGCTATTTATGGGGTCAAGAAAATGATGTTATGTAGGGAAAGTATTTTGTTTTCTTGTTATTTTAAGCAGAGAACGAAGCAAAGAAACAAAAATAAGAAAAAAAGGAAAGTAAAAAAGAGGATTTGCATGATCCATATTTGCAGGGGCTTGTGCAATAAAAACATGCAGATCCCATGATCTTGTCTGATACTGCTTTTTTTTTCTCTCTTATCTATCCCTGTCTCTCTTCCGTCCAAATTCACATGTCCCAAAGTTTTTGTCAGTGAGCAAAAAGATACCCAACCAGCAGGAAGGAAGAAGGGTCTTTCTTTCCATCCACCCAATGATGTTACATTGAAACAAGGACTCTGAACCCTTGGATTCAATGACTTTTCACCTTGAGATTTGAATCAGCCCCGTCAGATTCTGACACCAGTTCTTCAGCTAAAAGACTGATCCTATCAGCATAAAGAAGCCACCCCTTTGTAGCTTCAGCTCTGTGTCACGTAGGGATTTTCAGGCAGTGAAACAGTATTGGATTAGGATTAACGCGCATAACATTATCAGTTTTATAACTAAAGTTTCAGTCTTTTCCACCAAACGTCGGCCGAAATCCGGCGGGTCTCGCAAGAGTTTTCTGTTTCCTGTGAAACCAACACGCACACACAGTTTCCTCACCAACCAAAACCAAACTTCCCACCTCATCACACTATACCATACTTAATGCTTTTCCCTTGCGTGTTGCACTCATCTTTTCCCTTTGATTCTCTCAAATTTTACTTCTTCCCTACATTTTTGCTAATTCTGTTTTGATTAATAACGTAACGTCGAGCCATTAACAACACCTTCGTGTGTGTACGTGCGATTCTCATAAACTATACCACTTGATAGCGTCCCTTTCATGTGTAATGTTCATAGTCAACTTACATGTAAATTGTCTTTATTTTGTATTTTTTAAAAATTATCAAATTTTAGATCATCCCATCAGCCTCCCTCCATTGTCAACGCTCTTGAAAAATCATTCCCCTGCGGGCATGTGGAATGTCATTTTCTTTGAAAATCTTTGAGAAATAAATCACATCTTCACGTGTGAGCATTTTTGTAGTAAGTAAGCATTTAAGAAGAGATAGAAATCGCAGAAGGCAATGGTGCAAAAATGTATTAATGCGTCGTGGTCACGAAGAAACAAAAAAAGTCCATTCAAACCTACCATTTATGTAAGTGGTACACTTCTTTGTTTCTCATGTTATGTACCATCTCCTTTGGTCATTGATCCAAAAGATTGATAGTATCTTGGGTCGGCGAGATTTTGCATTCTATGTCTGCCTAGTCATCACTCTCTTTTTTTTTTCACTAATTAGAAATTTTTATAAATATTGTAAGTTACATAAAAAGGGTTTGTTTCCTTTTTTGCCAACCAAATCCTAGTAAAGTTTAATTACCAATCATTTACTAAAATTTTAATTGTTAATCTTCTATCTAATTATAAATTATTTTATAAATTAAAAGAAAATTTTAATTAATAATTAATATTTTAAAAATTAAACTATAAGTTAAACAGTAAAACAAGATTTTTTAAACAGTAAAACAAGATGTTTAAATTTTAAAATATTTAATCGATATTAAACCGTCATTAAATCAACTAAACATTAATTAAAATTTTAAATTTTAAAATATGATTGTAAGAGATTATTCATACTTAGTAATAATTATTAATAATATTGAAATACTTATTTTTATTCATACGACTCAATTATATTATAATTATAATTTTTATAAAATTACGAAACATAAATTAGCAATAAAATCTAAAATTTTATAATTTATTTAAACAAATTAATTATGCTATTTTATTATAATTACAATTTTATTGTAATTAAAGTTAAATTATGAAAATATAATATGTGAAGTCTTTTGTACTCTTTAATATTTCGTATTTAAAAAGTGCTTTGTGTTAAAATTTTATTATTAATTACCTTTTAAAATTTTGCTTTTTCTTAGCTTACTTAAATTATGGTGATTATATATTGGGAACCTTAACCTTAACCTTGGCCTTGACCTTAACCTTAACCTTAACCACGATAACAAGGTTAAGTAACCGACCGAAACGGTTAACCTCGGATAAGGAAAAGAGAGGTCAGGCTAGGTCTGGTTTGGATACTGGGAAACGGAACCTGACCTTTTGGGGGGCTTACTTGTCCTGTTCGGTGTTCCTATTTCAATCAATTAAGCTGTCCGCCACGTGTCAAATTATAAAGCTACCGCTGCCTTTTCATGTGGGGTCTACACCCAAAGATAACGGCTTTTGGCCTCCGACCACCCAACATATTCGAACTTTAACGCACCCGCTTCCAGTCCCGTTCCCTTTTGAGTCGGCGGGAATTATTGACGTACGGTCTACGTTATTTTCTAATATATTAATATGCATAATATTAAACCCAAAATTAAGATGAGTTAACGAACTCTTTTGGTTTAAGTGATGTCGTAAGTTTAAACCTTTCTCGTGTATGTAACCGTTTAAAATTTGAAATCTGAGTTTTGTCTCCCATAAGAAACTTACCCAGCTCAAGCAAGGATTAGTCTAAATATGAATAGCTTAAAAGTACCTTTCCATATTTGAGACCCTTTAAAATACTTCGTGGGCAATAAAAAAATGCATAATATTAATAACTTGTTTTTATTTTTAAATAAATAGTAATTTCTCTAATAAAATTGACATACCCAGAAAAATAATGAAATTTGGGACAATAAATTAAAAGACTAATTATAATTATTTTTATATAATGATAAAGTTTTTAAGTAATATAATAATTCTTAAATTATATATTTTGCATAAATCGTTTAATAAATTAATAATTAAAAATTATATAGCATCTTTAATTTAATTAATAATCATTCTTTAAATTTAATATTAAAATTTTTATGCTTTATCTTAAATATTATGAAATAAATAATAAAATATGTCTATTAGTTAGAGCTAAATTTGTATATATTACTAAATCTTCAAAAATTTTATATGTATCAGTGAAATTCTTACTTAGTATTATTGTTGTTGTAAATAATAAAATATGTACTAAAATTAAGAGATTAATTTTACTATTCTTAAAATTTATAGGTAATATAATAGATATTAAATAATTAATTAATTTGATTGATTGATATGAATAAGTTATATTAATTAAGTTGAATTCTTGGCTTTATCACGCACAAGTTACGAATAGTATTAGCATATCATCAAGCGGTGATAAATAATCTTAGTCACGAGAATCAACGGTGGAGAGTGTCAAACAACTCGTGAAATGAACGTCTTGTCAAAACCTGGGTCACGAATCGCGAGCAGAGAGGGTAACTAATGGATGTTACGTTTTGTCCTGATAAAGGGTACAGTGTGGGGGAGTTTATTGCAAGTCCAGATGTGGCGCACTCAGAGGTAGCAGTCTAATCGTGGGAGTCACTTTGATGGGATAATCCCGACCGTCTGATGGGTGATGTTTGTGGTGATGATTGGACTTTGGAGCACACTCTTTTTATGGATGGAATCCACGTGGCTAAAGCCAGCTGTTACGAAATGCTAATGTCTCTCCATCTCCATAACAAGGATCTGCCGGCAACTACAGGTGAAGAAATGATGACGTGGTTTCATTAAAACCATGAATAATGTATTATTTTATTCATGGATGTATATAAATTAAAATAGGGAGGACAAAATATAATATATTAAATAAAATTTTAATACAATTAATAAATTTAATAATTTAAATAAAATTATTCTTAATTATTAAAATAATTAAAATTTAACTTTAATTATCAACTTATTTTAGAAACAAAATCTTTACTAATTATGCTTATTATTAAGCTTTTTGAATTTTATATTTCAAAAAAATTTTATTGTGTTATTATTGTGGTTGTTATTACGAACCTGGAAATCAATTATTTTCATAATTCATCCTACATTTTTGTGTGTTTTCAAAATCAATGCTTAATAAATACTCCCTCTTATTTAAAATAAGTGTCGTTTTAGATAAATATACACTTATTAAGAAAGCTAGTGAAATGTTTGATATACCCTTATTAATTACATGTTGAATTGTCTTAAAAATGTAATCTGCATAATTAGGATGTGAGAGAAATTAAAGGGTAATTTTGAAAATAAAATTATAAACATGCATGAAAAATCGTGAACAACACTTATTTTAAATAATTAAAATCTCTTTAAAACGACACTTATTTTAGATAGGAGAGAATATGAGTTTTAATACACAATTATTCCAATATTAAAGAATTATCTGGAAAAATAAAAAGATTATTTTTGTCAACCCAATTTTTATTCCTCCACGTTCATAAAACAGGAAAGAGCCACCCCACAATCTATAATGACCATACATACGAATTTCACATTTATCTTCAAGTTAGGGTTTGCGGTGGTGATCATGCCCTACCACTTTTCTGTTTATATATAATTTTCTTTTTGTGTTCATTATCCTAACACTCTCTATCTCTCTCTTTTCACGCTCTTTCCTTCCTGATATGTTTTCTTCACTTGAATTGATTACTCCCATCACTATCTCCTCACCCATGGTTGTTCTCTTGTGCCCCTTTTTGTACCCTTTGATTGTTGGCCCTACAGGCCGCTAATCCTATCAAGAACATGATAAATTTTGGACCCTTTCTTCACGTTTTGAACTTATCTTTGTTTTAACTTTTGAGTTATGCTTTTGTTTCAAAAGGGTTTAAAGGGATTATGGAAAAAAACTAAAATAAAAGAACATAAAACATAAAGAGGAATATATATGTGGTTAGTCATCAACCAAAGTGTTTTGTATTGTTATTGGAAATGAACAATTAAGTTCCACACGCACAAAATTCTTGTTAGAAATATCATTTCCAAATGTTGAGTTCATCTTTTTCTATTCAAGGGTTATGCTTGCCAAGTGTGAATCCTGAGCTACTTTGAATTAGTTCTCTATACCTTATAAAATTTATGTGTCTTACCTTGTTAGGGTTTTGGAACAAGTCATGGTCTTGAACGGAGAAGTAGTGTAGGTGATGATTATAATTTGGTGGGGTTGGGGAGTGATATTCTTTGTGCTTGTGATAATTGGAATCATGAGGTAGTTGGCTAAAAAGTAAGGTGCTCATAGCCACCATCATAAAAACCCTTCTCTTTTCTTTTTGTTGATTATCATTAGTTAAGTTGGGGTTTCTATATGTACCATATGCACTCATGATGCAATGCATACATGAGATAAAGGGTTCAAATAAGATGGCCAAAAAGTTTAATCCTTAATTTATCCACTATATGTGATTATTCTAGCATGGTATCCCACTTATGATTGATGTTTAAGGAGTCCACTTGCTTTGAACTTGAATGATTACCTTCTTTTTTAGTCCTAACTCTTGATTAAGTCAAGATTGTTTTAAGTAAGTCTTTCTCTTCTTTTTTTTTTTCCTTCTTTACTCGTGCACGCGTAATAATAAAAAACAATGAAAGAGAGACACATCTATAAAGTCTTTTTATGTATGGATTAGCCAAGTTTATTGGTTGGAACACTTAAGTTATTCCTCTCTCTCACCTTAATGAAACTATGGATACTTAGATTAAGGAAAGTCAAGGATGTGTCATTATCATTGCAGAAACACACGGATTCTTGATTGTAATTAGCCAACCGATTATTGGGTGACCTTCTTTTCTTTTTCACATTTTACAAATGCATCATATTTGACAATTTGAACCAATGCTTTTTTTTTAATTAGGGGAAATGATCGAATTTGACAATCTGAACCATGTTTGAAAGGAAGGGAATGCTTTGTCTCGAAACTTGATATTTCAAAATGTCTCAAATGCTCCATTGCAAATCATGACGTGTGGCAATTATCTTTATTTTGCTCAAAATTTAAACAAATTCAAGTATTTTTTAATCAAAAAACTCACTTTAATAGTTTATTTGAAGTTTATATTAAATAACTATTTTAATCTCTTTCAAAAATAAAATTTTTTATATTTTAAATTTATATTTTTATATGTGAGAGCATGTAGAATTTTAGTAAATTTAAATTTTGTTACAAAATTAATTTTTTAATTTAAAAGATAGGATGTGATTTAATTTAATTGAATATGAACATCTTGAATTTATTAACATAATAAAGGTGTTTCATTTAATAATAATTATTGTTTATTTACAGTTAATTTTTTCAACGAGTGAGTTAGATATGACGATAACTAATAGTAATTTTGACATATTATAGAGTATTATCACTCGTAAATCAAAATGAATAGAAAGTCTCACGAATACCGCACAGCGAGTTCCATGCAATGCATACTCCTCAAGACAAAACAAGCCAAGTCGGTTTCAGAAGCAAGAACTTGAGTTAATTCGAGACCAAGTGCGTATCTTAATCACTCAACGAGTGCTTTCCATGAAAGAAGATAGTCCTTGGCTGATTCTACCTTTATCAAAAAGCCCTTATGCTCGCGGATCCTGGTGTGAACTGTGAACACATCTTAAGCCGCAACCCTCTGTTCCTTTGCTCATTCTTATCTTCCACCACCAAAGTACAAAAGAAAAATGTGCCTGTGAACATATCAAAATCCCAAGTTGGATCTTTTTAGTTCCTTTTTTTATTTTTCGGGTGGACCCTAAACTCCACTTCAAACACTAATGCCAAGAAAGGAAAAGGATAAAACACAAGATCTAACCCTAAGAAAGCGGGTTATGGTAAAAATTTCTCGACCCTTTAGTGAGAGATGAGATGTATGCCAATGGTGTAAGTAGTAAATGGAGAAAAGTTCTAGACTCAAAACCTTTTAATCTTTTGGCCTTTTCTTTTTCAAAAATTCGTACTAAAATCAGGTCATGTCCAATCTTTAAAGGGTCAATCTCATTAACTTGGAAAAGGGACTTTAAAGGGTCCCATGAATAGCTTGTTATATGTAACAAGTCCTATAGAAAGAAACGTGGGGAATTTAATTGGGACATGGTTGAAACTCGGTTTGGCAAAAAGTTTCCAGGGCCTCATGATCATATGCTTGAAGGAAATGGAACTTGGCTGCTATGCTATCCCCAACTACCCATCTTCCACAAGATAACGAGCAAGTTGCAACTATGTCCGACATTTCTTTTTCGATTTCGGCTAGGGCAACAGTCAAGTCTTCTTTAAGAACTTTCTTGGTTAGAGCAACGAAATCTCCAAAAGGGCATCCATATTCATCGAATGGTGCATTTTCCATCGAAATTTTTGAGACTTTCTTTCTGTTATGAAGGTCATCGACCGTTAAAGTGGTTGTTATGGTCGTGTTTGATGTTAGGTTTTGTTCGATGACTATAAGGAGGAGAAAAGTTAGTGTTGATGTCCCTAACTTTCCACTCTAGGAGTCATCATAATTCATACAGGATTGTCTTTCGAGAAAAGTTCTGTACTTAACGGCATCTACCTGCAAATTAATGGTGGTATAGAGACTGAAGAGAATGGGATTGCTAATGCTAAGTTGCTTAGGGCATTTATTGTTATCATTTATTTCACTTTCAAATGCAAGATTGGTCATAAGTTAAGATCAAATGATCAATTAAGTTCATAGGATTTATATTTGTAGTATGATATAGCTAACATTGTTATAATTCAATGATTCTTAACAATGGTAGTTTGAATGATATTTAGATTATAATTGTTGTCAAATTAGTAATTTAATCAAATGTTTTTAAGATTTGATGTGGTCACTTTTCTTATTGGGGTATTTATCACACACCCTTGAATTTAGATTATGGTGAAGTAGTAATTGAATTAAGAATTATCCATTAATGGGGTAACAATGCCTCTATTTTTTAATAATCTTATTTATTATTTCAATTCAATTTTACTAAATATAATTTAGAAATTTATAAAAATCACTTTGCAATCTCTATTGATTTTTAAATAATTGGATAAAAATATAGAGATGAAAAGAGAAACAAAAGATATTAAGCAAACAAAGTAAATATAAAATTTAAAAAACTTACTTAAGGGAATACCTCAATCATTTAGGATTATACTTTTGAGTAATCTACCTCCCACCACTCAGCCGACAGTCCACTTTCGCAGGTGCATTTTCCATGAAGTTTTGATATTGAGTTCAGTGAGATGAGATGATAATGTCATCGAATAGACCTAGAAGACTAGCACTTACAACCTCACCATACGTTGACCTCTAATGGGAGAAAGTGTAAAACCATGGTCTTGTAAAGTCTTGTGACTCACCAAGCTTAACTTTTAATTAAGCCGAGCTAAACCCATGCATGGCATGCTTTCTTGGTATGTGAACCTAAAGCAATCTTCTTGAAAAGCCCAGCTAACCAGAATAGAGGAAGACTTTATAGTTTATAATAGTATTTGATCTCACCCAATTGAAGTTACACACTAACTTATATGACCTTTGAATTTATATACCATCCTGTATAAAGGAAAGTTCGTGCATCGAAAAAAGTAATTTAATTTTAATATTAAAATTTATGGTAAAAGATATAAATTTATGTTAAAAAACCCTTTAATTTTTAAAATTTTTGATAAAACTATTAATTTTCAATTTTAAAAAAAATCCCTTCCCTTAAAATTTGATTAAATAATAATTATTATATACACGTTATATGAACATCACCCTTATATCATTTAAATGATATTTAAATTGAACTAGCTAACTCTAACTGAAACTAGTAATTTGTTGTATTTAAGATAAATTATTAACTTAAATCTTGTTTAATTGATTCTAGTTAAATTTGATGATTGAGCTCTAAACCATATTACTGACATTTGATTAATTTGTTTATAATATTCACACCCGATTTGTTTCGTCGCCATTTTTTAAACAAATTCTTAAAGAAGGGATTTTTGAAAAACTAAAAATTAAAATTTTTTTAATTATTCAAGTTTAGGTTTAAAAAATCTATACCTTTTACTCTCAATTTTATTTTTCAAGACTACACTAATTTTATCATCGGAGTCTTTTCATTAGAAACGGAACAAAAGAAATATCTACGGCCCAACGAAATATCAAAACCTAAAAACACTTCCGAGCCCAAAGGAACTAACAAAAGCTCGTGATCTAGGACGGCTCAGGCCTCAGGAGTAACTTAACTAAAGTACACTAGTAAAATAAAATATCCAATTCCTTCTTGCAGTAGGAATACACAAACTAAGGCACAGACAAGATCCAGGACTCGTGGGGCCTGGATTAAGTGAGCATGTCGTGTCATGTGCAGGTACCAGAAATCCAGTCTGGAGACACATCACGCATTGCCTGCTAAAAGATTAGGATTAAACCGTAGCTCGTGTCATTCTTAGTAAAAATTATTCTTAAGAAATGTCTTCTTATCACTAAAGTCCATGCAGAATCATACTTTCATACGCATATAACTAAAATAAAACTTCTCATAAAAGTCACATGCCCGTAATGTCAGACACTTTCGTACTTTTGTCTCAGGTTAGGTTTCGTTTCAGGCAAGGTGTTGTCAGTTTTTAATGTTTTCTTTGGAAAAGTCTAAGGGATTGGTTAAAATATTAATTAATGAAATAAAATCGAATAGAACTATAGAAGTAACGATTTTTTAATGAAAAGAAATATAATATAATGAAAAGTTGTTTGAAGGGATGGAAAGGTTCATAATGTAATTTTCTAAGAGATGGTCGAGTTGATAGAGTAGGAGGCATGAGGCTAAAATGTCTTATGTTCGAATCCTCTAATTTACACTCTCTCAATCGAGCTTGTCATACAAGACTTGTTTAGTGTGAGGTATCGGGTTGACTTGATTTGCAAGTTATCGCGTCAATTCAAAGGTTTACTTAATGTGCATTTAAAGAATAGTGGTTGCGAGTTTTTTCGTTTTCTAAAAAAAATTCATAATATAATGTAATAAAATGTTGTTTAGAAAATGGATGGAAAGAAATGTAATGTAATGTATAATAAACGACTATTATATCCCTGACTATTGAACTTTCTATCAGTAAGATTTTTACTGAATGTTGATGTTGAAGATAAAATTATTAAGATTTGTTTATCATCACCGCATCTTAATTTTAAATATCATTAAAGAAATTTGATAAAAATTTTATTTTGTTTGTTAAATAGTTTATGTAAACTATATAGTTTAAGAGATATATTTAAATATTGATTATTAAAAAATAGAGTTAAATTCTCGTCCTTAGAAAAATAAAATTTTTATTAAATGCTAAGACAAAGAATGAGTAATACTAATATTTTAAAAATTGGATTGAAAATTAAACATCTAAATAAGAATTTTAAGATTTAAAAGGTTCAGTTTGTATTAAATAGTAAAAAAATCAGTTAAATATTGAATAAAATTTTAAAAATGACTAAAAATAATTTTACCTATTGATAAATTTAAATTTAAATTAAAAATATTAAATAAAAATTAATTACTTTATTAAAATTAATCAATTTACAAAAACAAATCAATTTTAATAATAAAAATTATTACTCTAAATTAAATTTAAAATAGCAATTTAAAATTACAACCGTTAAATCCATAAAATCGTTTTTAATTTATAAAATATTGAATAATAAATCAAATCAAATTACTTTGAGGTCTAGAGGTTGGTAGGGTTTAGTTAGAAGTACCTTTTGGATCTACCTGTCCCCCAGGGTGTGCAGATTAGATTTTTACAGTTGTCTTCCGTCCACGTGTGGCCCACCTAGTCAACTTCCTCAGTTTCGGCACGCTAGACTAGTGACTACAGTAAAGAAATTAATCTCGTACACGTGGCAATGATGTAATGGCGGAAAAAAAGTCAAGAATGAAAACGTAAGTCTCATTAGGGGTCTATGGTGGTATGTAGCACCAGACAATCATAAGCCTGACTAGGTAACTGTCGGTAAACAAGGTCAGATGAAGTCTGGTCAACGCAGTTTAACCGAACAACACATTTCCTCGGCGACTACTTGGAGCGATGTTGGGAGGAGGGGGACCTTAAGGTGGGCCCCATCAGGACTGTCCCTGTCCGTTCCAGCTCTTCGCAATCTGTGCCATCCTTTTTTATTTCCCATTTTACCCTTCTTTACAGAAAAGATATTTTCACTTCTAAGTATTTTATAATTTTTTTATCACATAAAATTTCTCAGCTTTGTTGGAGTAATTCTAAGATCTTAAGAGTATGTTTGAGAGTTTAGGATGGAATGAAATGGAACGACAATTAATGAAACGGAATAGAATGGAATAGAGTAGGCCACTCCATTGTTTGGAAGTTTAAATAAAATAAGAAAAGGACTCCTTTGACCATTGTTTGAAAGTGATACTAAAAATGAATGAAATTTAATGACTTGTAATATTTTTTTCCAAAATTACCCTTGTAATAAAATATGTATAGTTGCCATGAAACTATTTTAGTAACCCCAAAGCATTTCAAATTGTAGGATGCCCAGAATATAATTTTCTCATTTTCTTATATAAGCAATCAACTTTTTCATCGCACTTTTCAGTTGAAGGAGAAACACAATTGACGTAGTAACATGTAACCGCGTAGGTATTTGCTGAATTGGGGTTGTAATTTCATTAATTTTTTTAGGACATTTTTGTCATTAAATTAAGGTTTGGAAGGCAAGCCATGCCATTCCATCCCCGACCCTCTAATTTGGGAGGTCACAAAATATTAAATTTTGGATGGCAAAGGATGGCTTCCAAAGCCATTAATTGCCATTCTATTTTGTTTCAAAATAAACTCCCAAACAATGGATTGAGTCATTTGAGCCATTCCATTCCATTCCCTTCCATCCCTCCACCCACATCCAAACATACCCTAAGATCTCACCCCAAGAGCTCTAAAGAATATAAATAAAACCTTAAGATATTTCATGTTCTTACGTAGCATGTACGCTTTTGGGTACAAAGAGTCTTTATATACTTAATTGTTCAGCTGATGATTAATCACTGGCCTCTCCCTGCTCAACATTAAGTTCTTATCAACCTTCAAGTTCCTTAGTAGTTTCAACTTCCACATTACCGCTAGAAGCGAAACATCTATAATTAATCTGATAAAAAAATTTTACCTAGAAGTTAGAGGATTATCAACCAGAACATTTTCTATTTCTCTTCTTTGAGATTACTCGAGCTCAAAATCTCTTAAAAGAGAGCGCCTTAACTAAAGAGCTGAGCTGAAATCATTTAAGTCATACTTACTTTTTTATTTTTCTGAAATTGGAGAGTGGAGTGGAGGGTGGCTTGGAACATGCACTGTGATCCTTTCCTCTATTCATCTGTGAGAGTCTCCAGGTGGCTTTGTCTTTTTACAGTAAGAGAGCGACAGGGGCTGATGAGAAAGTGGAACAAAAACAGAAAACACAAGCCAAACCAAAGAGCAAAAATGCCGTGTTTATCAGTCTCCTCATTCTTTTCTTCTCCTGTCTTCATTCAACTTCAATCCCTCCCTGGCCACTTGCTTGGTACGACTAAATCCCACCCCCGTTTTTCCTTTTCAGTTCTCTTCAACTCTTTCACTTTCTCCATACTTCTCTACCTTCTTTCCTCTGACTCGTGTTTCTCCTGGAAACTAGGTCTATTCTAGATCCAACTCAAGCTTATTGATCACCCTCTCTGAGTCTAAAATCCATGCATCTTGTTCGTATTGTTTATTGCACTGAATTCAGCTGAGTATGAAAGTTAGCTTCTTGGGTTGTCAAATTTCGTATCTTTACACTCTCTTGGGTATCAAGCATCGAGATTTTTGTTTCTTCTAGCTCATCTTTTCATGAATTGAGCCAAAGTTCACATTTTTAAATTCTTGGAACCTACTTATCCCGCTTTGTTCAGAAGCAATCTAATTTAGTGCCATGGATCTTCTTATGGGAACAGGGGTCTTGATTCCATTAGTATACTGCTTATTACTTTCTCTTCAATTCAGCCCTTTACACTCTTATCAGACACAACCGATGAAGTGCACGGACACCACACGTCTGTGCACGTCGTATTTGGCCTTTAAACCTCAGGAGAATGAGGCTCTGAACGTGATCCAGAGCATGTTTGATGTGCTACCACAAGATGTGACGGTAGAGGGCAATGACCGAGGCTACATATTTGTGAAGAAGAACTGCTCATGCTTATCGACGCCCAAGGTTTACTTGACCAACACTACCTATACAGTTAAAACGAGCGAGGGTTATGTGTCTGACATTGTGACCAATGCGTATGACGGGCTTGCTTTGTCTCTTAATACAACACGGCCGGCCAGGTTTGGAGAAGTTGTCTCGTTGAGGTTGTTCTGTGGATGCTCAAGCGGGTTGTGGAATTATTTGATGAGCTATGTCATGATGGAAGGAGATACCTTAGAATCATTGTCAAGCCGTTTTGGGGTCAGTATGGATAGTATTGAGGCCGTGAATGGGATTGAGGATCCGGACAATGTTACTGTTGGTGCTCTGTACTATATTCCTCTCAATTCGGGTGGGTCTTCTGTTGTAACTTCTTCATTTCCTCTTTATTACTTTTCTTGCAGTTCCTGGTTTATAGTTTGAACTGTTATGTCAATTGGATTGATTTTGTAAGTTATCAGAGGGGTGTTAGGAGTTCGTGGACTGAAACCTATGAGCATGATCAAATAGTCCATGACCTGCCTCGTATTTTTGAGTTTTGGAAGAAGTAACTCTTTGTGATCCGTATCAAACTAGCTTTGTAAACGTATCATATAGCTCAATCATCTTTTTCGAGTGTCCGAGGTTGTTGAAAGATAGACATGTGATTCATAGAATAGAATGTGTTTTTTGGCTGTGTAAGGGCTGTATGTCAGTAGGTGGTGAATTGCTTATGTAGCATCTATGTTGAGAATTTAAGTGTTGTATAGGTTATTCATCCGATCTTTTATAGGAGCTACCCTTAATGACGAACTTCAGAGATGAATCTATTCATCAGAAAGAGATTCGTTGTTTCTAACCTTGCTTTGCTTCACCTTAATTGTTTAGTAAAAGTTATGTCTCAGTCCAAATGGGGGAATTGCTGAATTTGTTGCTATCAAGTACATTATGCGATTACAATACTGTAGTAATTCCATAAAAATATGAAGATATCGTTTCAATCAAAAAATAGTTGCTTTTGATGTTTAAAAACTAACTATACAATTTTCAAGAGAAGGCGAGGTAATGCAAGCAGTTGACATTTGATAGTAGATCTTTTGATCATTTCGAATCGAATGGACCATCTGTTGTTTCTCGCAAAGTTATAGAATTAGAAATGCCATGGAAACAAATCATATGAAAAATGCAGAAGATTACACAAACTGGAGATGTGATTAACAAGCATAAGAGTTGCTTCTGTGTCTGGAATTTTAAAGAGAATAAGATGAATGTTACTCTATACGGCCTGAAGTAGACTGTATTTCTGGCCCCATATTTTCTGGAGTTTTCAGCAACCAGTGGTCGAGATATGTAACTTTTCATGAGATATACTCTGTGCAGGGTCGATTTCAGAGAGAAGCGAATGATATTGTTCTGTCTGAATAGACGGATCAATGACTATCATTGTTCCTCATAGGTGAATTAATGAGAACTATCTGAAGCATAGAACTTAATTCCCAAATCATTTGGAGAACAGGGTTCCTGCATAATCAGTCATTGAAGTTTGTTTCATTGCTTGAGTGAATGGATGGATGCCAGTCATCATAATGCATGTTAGCATAAGTATATTTTTGAACTTGATAAGTAACTTTGATTCTTAGATTTCAGATCTAACTTATATATAGTTCCATTTTGTAAATGATAAATGCAACAAGGAAATTTCCATTTAATTTTCTGAGAAAAGCAAAATACCGGTTTTCATGTTAGTGGAATTAATGTTGTTTTGATAGAATTTATGAGGGTTTCGCTGGTATGAAATTTGTAATATCATGAAAATTCCTAGTTCTTGATCACAGCATTTGTTTTCTACCTCAGTTCCTGGTGACCCTTATCCAACAGAAGCAGATAGTCCTTCTCCCGCTCCTGCACATTCTGCTAACAATATCTCAGGTGTGGACCTTAATGCATATCAACAACTATTTATTACACTTTTTTGTGGAGACTGTCAACAATCATCTAATTTCCTGGAAATCCTTCCCGGCAATTTTTCCATGCAACTTCTTTTGTATAATCTATTATGTTTTCTTTGTGTTTGCAGTTAATGAAAGACCTCATAAGGTTCATGTGCCTTATGGATGGATCATAGGTGGTATTGGCAGTGCTATTGCAGTGATTGTCTTCTGTACTGTTTTCTGCATCTCTTTAAGAAAAGCAGCTCGAAGAAGTCATGATAAAGATCCCGGTGGCAAGAGTTATAAATTCCATATTCTTCGCAAGCCAAGTTTTTGTTGTACTTCTGGAAGATACACTTGCTGCCAATCTGGAGATTGGAAGCAAGCAAATGGCGAGTCTAGCAGCCACCAAGTCACTATACCCAAAGGTTAAAACTAGTTTTACAATTCCGGATTCCTATCATATTTACTTATGTACAAGGCTTTTGCTCTTTTTTATAAATTTTTAGTTCTAGCATGCTGTTATGTTCGACTTTGAGCTTGTTTATACATGTGATTAGCTTTCATATTTACAGTTCTAGGATCTGATGTGTTTGATGTCGATAAGCCTATGGTATTCACGTATGAAGAAATTTTGTCGGCCACTGATGGATTCTCTGATTCAAACCTTCTTGGGCATGGAACGTATGGTTCTGTATATTATGGCCACCTTCATGACCAGGTTTCTAGCACTTGCCCCGGTGCCTGAATTGCATAAAAACTTAAAAAGAGTAAGATTTATCATCACTCCAATGGTAATGCCATTCTATATTCTTTCAGGAAGTTACAATTAAGAGAATGACAGCTACAAAAACTAAAGAATTCATGGCTGAGATGAAAGTCCTGTGCAAGGTCCATCATACAAATCTGGTAACAGTCTTTTGAAATATTGAATTGCTTTTATGCTCGTAATTCTTCCTTAAATAGTTTGAATGTTTGACTCGTTTTTTTTAATTGTTTTAAGGTAGAATTGATTGGTTATGCAGCTACTGGTGATGAGCTCTTCCTAATTTATGAATATTCACAAAAAGGTTCACTGAGAAGCCATTTGCATGATCCTCAGAGTAAGGGTGATCTTCCTCAATTATGGTTTTGTAGAAATATGTTATTGGAAATCCTGCTGTTTTATGTGTAACACTTATAGTTGATTTCTTTATATTATGCTAATCCATTTTTACGGGAAATTTTGGAACAATAATAAATAATTCCTTTATCAAAACTTATGCATGTTGATTATCAGTAATATTATGTAAGTAGTTCCATGGTTGGTATCATATCTTGATGAATAAAAATCATGGAAATTTTATCCAACTGCATCTTGGAAGAACCCAAGTTAGTTTTCTACATTGAGGGACTGATACTTTTCATTATCTTGCTGTTTCTAATTCATTGAGTCATTGCATAGTACATCATTCAAGGTGTTGTACCACTTGTACACCATGCTAAAGTTTGCAAGACTTGCTGTAGGTCACACTCCACTTTCATGGATTCTGAGAGTTCAGATTGCACTAGATGCAGCCAGAGGTATCGAATACATTCACGAGCATACAAAGACACATTATGTCCACAGGGATATTAAGACAAGCAATATCTTACTTGATAGCTCCTTTAGGGCAAAGGTTTGGACGTAACTGGATTTTAGGTTATTATCTCAATATAGATGGTACATCTCAGCAGATTTTTCTCTTCAGATATCAGATTTTGGATTAGCAAAACTTGTTGGAAAAGCTGGTGAAGGAGAAGCTTCAGCTACAACAATTGTTGGTACATTCGGCTATGTAGCCCCTGAGTAAGTAAAAGTACTACAAATGTTTTGGTCAACTTGTGTCCTTCAACCACTCTCAACTATTACTTTTTCATTGTGCAGATACTTGAGTGATGGTCTTGCTACAACCAAAAGTGATGTATATGCATTCGGTGTTGTTCTTTTCGAAATCATATCCGGAAAAGAAGCCACAATTCGAAATGAATCTGCGGCAACCAAAAATCCCGAAAGTCGTTCGTTGGTGTCTTTGGTAAGTCTTGCCCACATATGTGATACGAAATGAAATAAGCGTGGATCAATGATCCGATAAATAATGCTCTTTTAGAAGAATTGAGAATCCAGTGGAATACATATAAAATGTGCAGACATTTTACCATCATCTACTTGGTTAAACAATAATGCGATAAAGAACATACCGTATGGCATTGATAAAGGATCGATCAAATGCTTAAATTGCAGATGCTAGCAGCTCTCCGCAATTCACCCGACTCCATGAACATGTCAAGCATTAAAGACAATGTTGACCCCAATATGATGGATTTATATCCTCACGATTGTTTGTATAAGGTGACTTTTCTTCGTCTTTATCCTTTTAAGTATATACTAGTTGAAGGTAGATTTCCTGCAGATTGAAGGTAATGGAACTGAAGAAGCAGCAATTTACTGTTTATAATTGAGCTGGGATTAATGGGATAAATAGTGTTCTTCATTTCATAAACATTTACATTCGTCATTTCATAAGCAGAACTTTTTCTTTGATTGTAACCTATTTCTGCTAAAACAAGATCATGCATCTCTGGTCCCCCTCCTAAGTCGTTACCCTTGGCTTGAGTCTGGGAAAGCCTTTGCTTATTGCTTAATTGTATCTAACTCAATCATCTTTTAACTTCGGATCTTCTTGTTGGTGATTAAATTAATGAACAGATGGCCATGCTCGCCAAGCAATGTGTAGATCCAGATCCCATCCTCCGACCCGACATGAAGCAAGTGGTGATATCCCTGTCACAGATACTGTTGTCTTCCATTGAGTGGGAAGCAACTCTTGCCGGAAACAGCCAAGTATTCAGCGGTCTCGTCCAAGGACGATAACGGTGATCCTTTATTCCCTTTTTCGGATATCCCTTGTCCTGCAGCTGGCTATGATGTCTCAGACAGTTCAGTGTTCATATAGTAGACCTCATATTATCCCTTTCCCTCTCTTGTCTGATTTTCTGTTTCAAACAACAGCTATATGGAAAATTTTTGGGGTATGTAACACGTGATGTAACTCAGTGAGTGGATCGTTAAGGTTCTAAGACAAGCAGCTAAATCATCGATATGCTTACTCAAATAGAACATAAACATGACAAGTACATAACACTATTCAATCAGGATCTCACATCATTCAGAATCAAATCTCATATATCACATCATTTAAAATTTAGTACCTGATCACAGTATACATCATATTTCAACAAACCCATTATGAATACAAACATTTATATAATCATATCAGAATAATTCAATCATTCATTTCAATTATTCATATCATCAACATGTATACACACATTACATATCATTATATCAACTCAATTTAGTCATTCTTTGCAATTATTCACATGATACATGTAAAAATATATATGGAAATGCACATGAGATTTCACTTTCATTTTTATTTTGTTGTGACCGAGCGCTTATTTAACTGTCCTGTATTTATTGTAGCTACTGATTTTAGATACTGTCCCATACTCAATATGGATACTGGGCCCATTAAGCATTAAGCATGTGGCTCTTTGTGCAAATTTATGATCTTTAAGCTCTTTTTCACATTGGTCACTTTGGTCATAACTCTTTTATCTGATCATGCATAACAATGTAATGAAATGCATTAAATCACATTATGCTATTAATAACTTTCATTCAGTGTACACAATCATTTATCACATTCATTGGATCTCAGTCCGCCATTCAACATTTAGTTGAATACACAATTTTCATATTCACATACAATTAGGTAGCACTTCTAATAAAATTTCGAATATCAAACTCCTCAGATCATCAATATCTAGAATTATCATAATCATATCAATAACAGTTCTAACGTCTGAAAGTTAATCAAAAACAATTCAAACATAGTGAGAAAATATCCAGGTTAACTCACCATACATACGATTCAAACAAAAGCACATATAATTGAATTTAAACATCTAGGCTGACTCATAGTATGCTCCAGAATAGCTATTGCCTTGACGATCTGGCAATGTATGGATGCAGTCGATCAATTTATGCTTCTATTGTCATGCAATACACACATAATTCACATACTACTAAATTGATCAATCATATGATCATTCAATCATACACATGTTTATATGTATCATATTCAATGCATGCTCAATTGACTTTCCTGAGTATGAATCCTTAATCACAAGTTTTGATCATTCATTCATTATAGTTTATATAAATCTAGCTTGCAATTAGGTTATGCCTTAAGTAAGTTTGGTTACCCTCAATTCATCAATCATACATTCACCAATCCTTTTTCTAATACTTTATATTCACATAATTTTCCCAAATCTCATTCATTTATACCTAATTCGCATTGTTCATATCCTTTGAATCACATTTGCATTCATAAGAACATCTTCATTATGGCACTCGGTTATCGTAGGATACATACCGGAACAGCTTGCGGACATTCCAGTACATAACCTATGATAATGACACACTATGTTTAATCATAACTGTAACACCCCACTCCCGAGTGACCCAAACCCGATATCGTTTGTGATATCCGAGTCTGTGCCCCGCGAGGGTGGCGT
>JAOSBK010000005.1:3339303-3353022 GCA_027568895.1 Erythroxylum shatona | reverse complement strand
TTCCCAATAGTCGCCTCTCAATCCCCTATGGGGCAATCAACAAATTTTACAAATGTCAATCCAGTCTAAGCAATGCTTAAACTTGAGTAACGAAACCGATTTTGTCAACATATCAACAGGATTATCGACGGTCTCAATCTTTTGAAGAAGAATATCTCCCTCGTCAAAAATCTCACGAACAAAATAGAACCTCACATCAATGTGTTTTGTACGTGCGTGATGAACTTAATTCTTTGCTAAATAAATAACGTTTTGACAAGACTAAGTTACTGTACATTCTAAGATGAAGCAAAGTAAGACGAAGCAAAGAAAGATAAAGTTACTGTACATTCTAAGACGAAGTTACTATACATTCTAAGACGAAGCAAAGTAAGACGAAGCAAAATAAGGCGAAGTTACTGTACATTCTAAGATGAAGCAAAGTAAGACGATGCAAAGTAAGACGAAGTTACTGTACATTCTAAGACGAAGCAAAGTAAGACGAAGTTACTGTACATTCTAAGACGAAGTTATTGTACATTCTAAAACGAAGTTACTGTATATTCTAAGACGAAGCAAAGTAAGACAAAGTTACTGTTCATCTAAGACGAAATTACTGTTCATCATCTTAGTTTGTATCATCATATTCTGTCTTATTTTTGATCATTTTACAGGCAGAATCTCGCTTATTATTATCTCAATCTTATGGTATAATATCTCTTTGCCAAGTATCTGCTACAATAAACAACCCAACTTTATTTCAAGACTCTACACTATTAATTCTTCTCACTACTTGCATAGAGAAGCTAGTACACGACGAGGTGGTTCAAAGGACTTTCTGGCATGAAGAACAGCCCAATTGTCTATCAGTAGAACATCACCCTTCTGCCAAGGAATTGCAACACTTTCCTCTTCAAGGATTCTTAAACAGTCATTGATAATATCACCAGGCAATGGTTTACCATCCCCAAATATCACTGCCTTGGTAGGATCATTCCTCTCATCTTCCCAACCCGTGTAAGCAGCCACCATACTGTTGAACCAAATTTTGCGATTCCTTGTTCTGTCAAATTTGATAGCTGGGATTGGTCCCATGATTGTTTTCACTCCATCTTCTAACCATTCTAGCTTCATCCCCAGTTTAGCGGCCCTGTTGAAACATTAATGTCATACACTCATCATTAAACACAAGAGGCTTCTTCCGTATCCTCTTGCAAATAATCAGCAGATACTAAAAAATCCCACTTGCTATTAGCTCCTAATCTATTCAAGTCAGCAACTTTGAAACAAAAGATCGAGTCTTGAACTCAAAAACCAGAGCTTCTTACACACGCGTTTGAACACAAACCTTTGAGCAGCAACACTCTTGTCATCTGTCAAAAACGTGGACTTCCATCCCCGTCCAATTGGAGAAGCAGGATTGTCTTCTTCACCCAACACTCGGATATATATCAAACCATGCTCCTCCAATCGCTCCACGAAATCAGGGTACTTGTCTTTCATCTTCTGATACACAACATGGCTCAAGACAATTGGAGTCTCTCCTCCACTCCTTGGCTCCACTTCACAGAAAAAGAACAACTTTGATGGGAACTCAGGAACCTAAACAAACAAACAAACAAATCCCACTTAAGTGTAAGAAATCTAGCACCGAAACAAGATTAAAGATCGAAGCTTTCGACAATTGAACCTGGGCCATCTCATGGTGGAAGGGAATCTTCTGGTCGGGAGGGGACTCATTGGCTGTGAAAACACGACCAACGACGTTGGTCCTAGGAGCGGCTCCACCCACGTACGGTAACTCCTCGAAGCCGAAGGCTTCAACGACGTCGTTGAACTCAGAGGCCGACGACACGTCAAATCCTCTGAACAAAACGGCTCCAGTCTCGTGAAGCAACGACTCAAGGTACGCTTTGCTGTTCTTGACAAGGACGGGAAGTGACGCACGTGCAGGGTTTGGACCGAGAACGGACGGGAACGGAACGGAGCCGTACAGTTTCTGGTGCGGAATTTCCGTCAGCTTAAAAGTCTCGGCCATTGTCGCATTTGTTGTCTAAAGAAGAAACTTCGCATATAAAGGTTGCGTTTGAGGGGAACGCGCCTACGTGGAGTGTGGGTCCTGTATGACATTTAATTTAACCAAGATAGCGTCTAGGTTCGTTATCCTAATCTTCAATCCAATTTTATGATGTGTTATTCTATCATATGAATTTTAGTTATTTATTTATATAAATTTTGTGTGGATCTCGTATTAATTTATAATACGAAACCTGCATAAATAAATAGCTGAGATTTATGTGACAGAATAAAATATCATAATATTAGACAGAGGATCCCGTCCCTTAAGTTCGGGAAAAAACCAGTTGCCTAGACCCGACCCTGACCCATGTAGTGATTGGAGCTCCGAATTGAAAAGTCCGCCTTTTTCGAAGTTCAAATCTGAATGAAAACTCACCGAACGGTGAGAGAGTGTTGCTTGGCGACAGTGAAATGGCGAGAAACGAAGAGAAAGTGAACTTGACGAGACGAGCACTGAGAGATTTATCGAATAGTAATGGAGGAGTCGGAAGGTTCTCGAAATCGGTGAAGAAAGCGGTTGTTATGGAGAAGAAATCAAAGGTTAAGAAACAAGAAGAAGACGAAGCGGGGGTTCTTGATCGGCTCTTGCTTATTCAGTCCGATGTCTCTTCTCTAACTAGCCAGGTGGACCTTCGAGACCTTTTCGTGGAGAATGAACTTCGGTTTTCGAAATTTCCAAGTTTTATTACTTCAGTTTTGTATTTAGTATTTTGATTGATATATACTGTGCCTACATTCAACAGATTGATGAACTTGTTGCGCAATCATTCAAAGTGAAGTCGACAGACAAAGAGGGGAGAAAGGAAATTGAGTCTTTTGTGCATTTCTTGTCCGATATGCTTTCTTCTTTGAAGGTTAGTTCATAAGAATATCAGTGTCATTATACTGTAATGGAATACACTGTTTGTTAAATTGATGTGCAAGTGTTCTACACCAAATTTGCAGCCATGGGTGCCAAGACTTCGGAAGGTTCTCTCTGGCCCTTCAGTTGGGGGTGAGAACCAGTCATGGCAATGTTTAGCGGGGGAAAGTGTTTCTGTTGTGAATGAAAATGAAAACTTTGAGATAGAAAGTCCTGAGCAAAGCAAGATGGAGTCATTGATCTCTCCTTCTCCACTTGTGTCGTGGCGAGCTGGCTGTGAGAATGAAAGGGGTAGACAATTATTTCTGCTCACGCCTCTTCCGATTGGGAAGACGCTGTCGCTGAAGCGTGGTCCATCCAGATCAGTTTTTGAGAGAATTGATTCAAATCCTGCTGTTCACATACCATCTTTTGAAGCAATTTCTGACGATGTAAAAGATGATTTGTCAATGAAGGCAATCCTATTTGAGAATTCTGATTCTGTTGTTACCGAAACCAAGAGCAGTCCTGAGCGTGGAGTTGTCTCTACCCCGATGCTCTCTAAAAAACATTGCTCTGTGCTTGTCATGACTCCACACATGAAGACGTCCCCTCCGAAATCTTGTGTGTTGCTGGAACCCATTTACGAGTCTTCTAATAAAGGCAAAGGCAAGACTAGGAAGTCAACACCATTTCCTGTTGGAATTCACACAGAAGTATCTGAATCTTCTGAAAGTGAAGGCTCTGAGAATCTCGGTTTCAAGTTTCCAGAGCTCTTGGGTATCCAGTGTGTCTACAAGTCTAGAATGGGGAAGAAAGAGTTAGAGGCATCACCTAATTGGTCTTTTTCACCTCCTAAAACTTGTGTTCTACTGGAACCACCTCATGATGAATCACTGGACATTGCCCCCATTGATCACGCCTCTGCAGTTGCTCCTGTCCTGAATCAGCAAGTAAAGTTGAAATCGTTAGCACGTGATATTGAAACTCACACTGGTTGTCATCAAATTAAGAATTCTCATAACCCAGGTATTGGTCTTTATGTTAGTGGTTATTAATATATATTATCCTCTGGTAAGTCAAAGGGGCACGATGAATATTACTTGCACAATTGTTTTGATTTTGTCAACAGAACCTGTAGGTTCAACTCTTGTAGAGAGCACTCCCATTTGGAAGGAACAAGAAAGCAGGATCAGAACCGGAAAGCGTCCTGGTGAGAATACTCTAAAGAAGGAGCTTTGGACAAAGTTTGAGGCTGCGACCACTTGTGGGTTTCGTCTCAATGTCCCGCAATTCCAAGGGACTGCGAAAAAAGGATTTATTGACATGCTTGATGAAGCTTCTTACGATTGAGAGAGTTGTTCTGCTGGTGGCTTTCGGTAATGCTTATCGACTTTTAAAAGCTTGTTGACTTGCCAATCCTTTTACATGCTTGATGTTAAGAAGTGGCACGAGGCTTTATATACATTCTGTTGTATCACCCACCAAAGAACAATAATTTTGCCGCATACAAGCGGATAAACCCGTCAAGTTTGGTTCCAATGTCTATGGAAGAACAACCGTTAACCGGGTGGTTAAGTCCCAACTATGACTATTATCAAGGCCCTACTCTCAAAACCTGAGGCTATCCCATCTCAAAGAGCAACCCTTCCATATCCTATCAAGGAGTCTCATAGAGAGCAAACTTATCTATATTGCAGCAACAAGATCTAACCATGTACAGATTTTAAAATAATACATATTTGATTGAAAGATACAGAAAAAAAAAAGAAGTTAATCAACTAAAACATACACTAACATCATGAATAAAATGAAAATACAGGACTCTTGTCCAGCCTCTTTACAGATATTCCTTTCGTTTATCTGCCTCTTGCATGCAGTATTACAAAACCTATATCTCCTAAACTCAGCTATAACCTTAAAAAGACCGACCGTGTATTTATGGTTGGCAACTCAGGCATGGCCTTGGGGGATATTTACTAGTTTATTCTATGGAAGAAATCACATCGAGTATCCGGAAACGGACGAAGGGAGTTTCCATTTTCTTCCGGTGGAAATTTCATCAAGAACAATCATTCTGACATGTCATCTTCAGCTCCACTTGAGTGGCCATTATGCAGACCATTGTCATAATCTAATCTTCCCATCCTTGATTTCAAAATATGACCCTTCAAATTTGGCTTTGCCTGAAACTCAGAATCAAGTCAAGGGTACAACGGATTCAGATTCAGCACAGATTTAAAACTATGAACTTACAAAAGAGAAGTATGGCCTTACCCTTGAAGGCCCCTCCATTGTATTAGCAGTTGACATGTTCCTAACAACAACTCTGGAAGGCACAGGGAAGTGTTCAACCTCATGGCTAGATCTTCCCTCTGTGGCTCTCTTCTTTTTCAAAGTAATCTTTGTGGGAAGAGGCTGCAACAAGATGGATAAGCGAATCCAAGTTCAGAAAATACTGAAAGTAACACTCCATTTTCTTAAAATAAATGAAAGAGGGGGTGGTGAAAGTAAAATTTGTGGTGCAAGCATGAAATGAGCAATAACAATAAAATAGTTCAACTTATTACCAAATAACGAGATTCGGTTTCATCAAATGAGACCACATATGTTGTAGGGTCATTAGCATCATCACCTTGTGCCTGTTAGATCAGTCATGAGCAAATATCAGTAACAATTAAGCCATTCCAAGCTAGGTAAACTCTCAAGGTTTAGCAGCACATACATCCCAGTGGTACTCGCGAACCCAAGTATATAATATATCCTCGCTCTCGTCGTATATATCCTTTGACAACTGCCATCACAAAAAAATAATTAATAAATAACATTTCTGGATTTTCATAATAATCATACATCAGTATAAGCAGCTTCAAGATTGCAGCTGTAAAATTATATATATAATGAAATTTTAAATTTAGCATCTACCTCATTTGGAGCAGGGGCCATGTATGCCAAAAATTTTTCCACTTTACCAGACACTGAGCCCGTTGTCACACAGGCCTTCATAACAGCCTGTGCACAAGTATAGAGATCCAAGATTCATTCCCAGATAATAACAGGAGCAATTTTTATCTCAAAATGAAGATGAATACAAGAGTCGTTCCCAGATAATAACAGAAGAGCTATTTTTATCTCAAAATGAAGATGAACAAGAGAAAGAAGACACTGTGGCAACTTAAGAATTAGTGGAACATTACAAAAACAAAATAAGATTCTGGAAGAGATCCTAACCACAAAACAGTGGATATCAATGAAGTTGCAAAAATATCTACAGCTATTTCCTATGATGCATACTTCTGCTAGGAGTATATCAGTGCTGGTTGCATGTTCTAAACCACCTAAAAGTTTTGTAATCTAGGAAGTGTAGTTGGACTACAATTATGATGCTTTCATACAACAGATCAGCTAACAACTTACTTGCGCCTCACAGGCTTCACGAATGGATTGATCCAATTTGCTGTAGCTTTCTGAATCAACAGTTGGGGCACCATCAAACTGAGCAAGGATAAATTTGTCTTCATACCTGGTATAATAGATCAATAACAACTGGTTGACGTTAAAAATCAAGATACTTCATGCAACATGACCATTTTCTACTCCTAAAAGTCAAAAATTTTATTCAAACATAAACAATAACTTCAGTAAACAAGACATTCAGTTGGTGTGTTGAGGAGAAGCATTTAAAGCACAGATCTTACTTTGTGCATCATCTCCATTACAGCACAAGAAAATTAATGGATATTGGGCAATATTCCCATGGAAAACTATATCTACTTCCAGGTTTTGCTGGATAACATAAACTCATCAGATAACAGTATACCTGTCAAAATCAGGTAGCAGTGGCATAATCTCAACAGGATGCAACCCTTTATTGGTTGCATGCACAGGTGGTAACTTGCTGACTTCAAATGATTCTTCAATCGCCTTGATTTGTGTCTCCCTGAATCATCATCAACCAATATTAGCAAGTATTTTTCAAAATATGTGTGACTGATATTTTCCATGAAATGTACCATTTTCTTATCGTATGCAGTTTGCAACACAAACCTGTTATTATGGTTTTCCAGAATGTTGTGGCCTCCCTTCATTTCCCTTAATTCTTTAGCTTGTTTTTCTGTTAGAGACTGTCAAACGCCAATAAATTTGGTTATAATGCAGCCTTCACTAACTTGTAAGCTGAATAACAAAGTAGTAAAGTGCATAGAACATCAACCTGCTTCGCTGAATCTGCACTAAGGGGAGAAATATACTGTGTCTTAACCAGCCAAGAAACACCTTTGTCAGTGGGGCGTTCTTTTCTCCTGATGCCATCCTTTTTCACAGGAGTAACTACATCATCATCCCGCAATAATTCCTCATCTTCAGAAGCAAGAGGTGGTCTAGGCCCTTTAGGAGGACTAATGAAATAAGTGAAAAAAAAGAAAACATAATCAGGACCCTTATGTTTTAGATACTATCGGAAGCCAATAAACCATCCTTCCCTAGTTCACCCCAAATACTGCACCCAACATATCTCCCCCCAGCACCCACGAAAAAAATGGAAAATGAAAAACATTAATGCTGAAAGAAAAGGGCAGGGAAGTGTACTTGTATACACTAAGATCAAGCAGGTCAAGAGGTATCCCAAGATCTGGCTCAACATATAGTTGAGGTTTCCACATCTTCTCCAAAGATGTGATTGTGTATCTTGTAAAGCTGCAAGTAAAGGTATCAAAGTAAACATAACAATTCATCACTAGAGATGAAATAAATCTAAGAAAAACAGAAGAATGCATTTCTGAAGAACTTTCTACAACTTCACAACAAACCCTCACTTTTCGACATCAAAAGTTTGAGGAGTTAGCTTCGATCAGTGTGTAAAATTTAAGTCAGAGATCAAATATACTCGAAGAAAACATCTACAAGCGTATGTATGAAAAACCACAAAGCAGACTTGCATACCGATCTTCATCTCTCTTCAATTTCATAAACTTTGGTTGGGCACTTGGATCAGGAAGTTCGTTCCTAAATCTGTAGCAAACAAGTTGTGAGAAAAATATAACTAAATCTTAAGAAACACATGGAGCACCTACGAATCCACAAAACCACTCTCTACAGAGGCGTAGTGGACATAGGAAGAATTCCTAAGAACCACACACTTGATAACACACAGCATGCTATCTAACAAATATAGATATACACAGCCATGGGTGATGGTTCCCATATCTCATCCTTTTATCTTATTAATCTTATCAACGTTGAGCCAAATACTATGAGTGACAGGCTATCACAAGTTGGAGCAACAAGTGATAAATTTAACATTCAGAGAAATAGGAATACTCCAAGAAAACTAAATGTAAAGCCTGGGAAGACAATCCAATAATTTTTAGCAACATACTTCATTCTGCACAAAAATGTTGTAGGCTTCTTTAGCCTATTTTCAGTATCCGCAGTCAGAAGTGGATTGGCCCCTCTATCCCCAGTTCGTGGTCCGACAATGGAACCATGGCCCTTCTGCGCAGATAGCATCCGAGTCTTTTGTAGAATCGAATTCTGCGACTCTTTCAACTGCTGCCTATGCTTGTCTTCATTCCTCTGCTTCTCAAACTCTCTCTTCTTCCTCAACCTCCTCTCCTCCTCCGTCTCCATCCTCCCCGGTACATTCATCTTCTTTGCCACCTGGACAACAGGCTGTGGCGGAGGAGGCTTCCGCTTGTTTCCAACCCCATGATTAAAGTTCCCATGATCTCTCCTCTCTCTAGAAAACCCTTTATCTCTATCTACTCCACTCTCCTTAGGAGGAGGCGGCGGGGGCGAGGTGGGAGGCGGTGGTGGCGGAATAGATGAACTAGGAGGAGGTGAAGACGGAGGAGGAGGAGGCGGCGGCGGCGGCGGAGGAGCTGGTTGATGACCATACTGAGAATACTGCGAAGTGGGGTAGTACTGTTGATGTGGCACTGGCGGAGGAGGAGGGGGAGGATATGATGATTCCGGCGGTGGCGGAGGAGGAGGTGGCTGATAAGGATACTGTTGGTGTGGCGGCGGCGGCGGTGGATAATGTTGGGGGTAATTTTGCTGAGAGTAAACCGGTTGTGCTGGTGGAGGTGGTGGAGCTTGATTTGAAGGCGGCGGCGGAGGAGGCTGAGGAGGGAATGTGGATTGTGGAGGAAACGGCCTATAAGAGGCCATTGACAATCAAAACCCTAAAAGTTTTCCAAATCCCCAATTCAAACACCCAAAACTCTCAACTTTTTCCAAACCAACACAGCAATCCACAAAAAAAGGGGCAACCCAATTCACCAATTTCGATTTCTTATTCCACTCTTCACAAAAATCTATCAAAGAACACAAGGAAGTAGGTGAAGTTTCGATCTTTGCACTAGTGTTGAAAGCTGAAGAAACCCAGAAACGTGTAATAGGATTTGAAACCCTAATAATGTGAATCGAAGAAAGTCCCTACAAATTAGGGCACCAGGAGGGGATCAAGCTCCTGCATGGCTTCAGATTAACCCAATTTCATAGTATGTGTATAGATTCATACAGAGATAGAGAGAGAGAGAGAAGTTGCAACATTGACAATGAGTTGCTGCTTACTTCTATTATTATTGTCATCATAATCCTTTTCTTGAAGGGGAATAATAGTTTATACCAATAAAATGAAAACAAACTCAATAGATTATAAAAAATTTGAAATCTGATTTACCTATTAATATATTATGATTTAAAATTAAATTAATCATATAAAAATGCTTGATTGCTTTTTTTAAAAAATAAAATAGTTATTGGGTCTAATGAAAAATTTTGGAGTCCTCTTTTAGATATTTTAATTTTATATGAATACTTTTTATTTTTCTCTCATGGTAAAAAAAAAAAAACTTTTCTTAAGATATAATTTGTCACCATATCAATCATTGAAGTGTCAAGTAGCCAAGAAGTCCTTTTACATGACAGATGACCTAAAAACTCCCAATGTTATGATGTGTCTAGTTCCTACTTAGGTAAGAGTGCTAAGACTGATATGTTAAAATTCTGTGCTGAATTTGCCTTTTTAATATATATTTTTATAATGTTAATTATTTGTTTTAGTATGTGATCTTATGATTATGAATATTGGAAAGATTAAAGTTAGATTCATTATTAGCTATTATCCTTAAAGGCGTTATAAATCGTGACATGAGGAGTATTATGTCTTTTGTAGTTTTGTAATTAGACCACAAAAGATTTGAGTTTTGAGTGTGGAGGATGAACTTGGCCAACTTGTTCACTTATATTCCAAATGTGCTCCAAGATCAATTATAGAGTATGAATCATATTTATTCAGAACAGGTTATATGTATTTTAGTAAGATTTTGATTGGGATGTTGTTGTTATTGTTGTTGTTTACGTCATTTGCATATTGTTACGTATATTCAAAATTTTATTGATTATAACACCATAAGCTTCTAGTTGTGAAACAAGTAAAACTTTCATACAACTTGCATTAGCTCTTTTTAAGTACATTTTACATAGAACTTATTAGTGAACCAAATGGCTGTTACTTATGTTCATTCACTAAACACTTCCCATCTTTGGGTACTTTGCAAATGGTAGTACTATTCACCATGGATTCAGCTACTACCTTCTTCCCTTTTTTTTTCCCCCCTATATTTAGCTTTTAGCTTGCCTTGGTCTTACTTCGAGCGAGAGGCCGTGTTTATTGGCCCGATTTGTCGTAATAGCTGAAAAATAAAAATCAATATAAAAAAAGATAGACTAAAAAAGAATTAAGAATCGCAAAAACTAATAGTATAAACACCTGAAAATAGGCTTCAAGCTTTCTTTTGAGGGTTGAGTATTCTTTCTTGAGTTGTTGAAATGACCTCATGCATCTGCATGCATATTAAATAAACCACATTGAGAAGTTGATAATTAGTTGGTAGTGAATACATTGATCAATCCAAGCCCTTAATTTCCCATAATTGCAAAGTAATTACCCTTCTCCATTTCCTGTTCTGCAATATTCCCTAAAGAGAGAGCACTCAGCTTTCACCTTTTTGGCTCCAATGCTGTGTCCAATACATAAGAATAAAGGTAAAAGAGACTGGTTTAGGTAAAGCTAACAAACAAGGAATATACTCAGAAGATGATGGTGACGACGATGATACCTTTAACAAAATATATATCATTACTATATATGTATGTTACTACTCCCCTTTGATCAATAGCTTACCTTGAGCTACTTCCTTTGAACTGATGCATGTAACCATCCAGCTTGTCAAAATCAAGACTACTCTTCTCTCTGCATATCAAAACTAAGTTATTTCACTCCCTCCATGTCAAAACCACATGAAATTAACATAACTGGATACGAGAAAGTTGGAACTAACAATTCTTGCTCTATGTTATGTATCAGTCTAGCTGAGTCTCTATAGTACAATGTCACAACTTCCTCCACAAAGTTAGGGTTGGCATCATCTTGGAGCTCCTCAAGCTGGATGAACTGTTCATCGAGAAATCCCTACAGGGATCGATGAATGACCCACCATTCAATTTTCTATGTTAGCTAATTTTGAATAGTAATAATGGTAAAAGAAGCAAGAACTAACCTGATCAAATAGAGATTGCCTTGTAAGAGCAAGCTGCCTGTGGAAATGGTTTCTCTCCATATGGTGAAGGAATGTTGGATAAAGCAAGGTATGAGAGAATAAGAAAGAAAGAGAACACTTGAATGGCCTTGAGGTGATAATTCATCTTGGCATGGCATTTATATAGCAGAGAAAAAGAGTGGAATTTCTAATTTCTACTATGGATTGAGCAGAGGAGACTAGGCGTCAATCAAACATTTGGACAGGTGGAGCAAAGATTCAAGGTGGAAAAGGAAGTTTTCATGTATAAAAAAAAAAGTTATTCTAAGAGAAAAAAAAATTCTACTTTGAATTAAATTCAAATATGAATGTCAATAATTTTGTAAGTAATTTTAGAATTTTATTCAATATTTTAAAAACCGAACCAGTTTTGATGGTTTAACATTAAAAATTTTGAATTGTTTAATTTTTCAGTTCAGTTTTCAACTTTTTGGTTTGATTTAGTTTAATAATCTTTTTTTATTAAAAACTAATTGATTTATTAATTAATAAGTCAATTTTCCTAAACTAATCAATTTTAATAAACTAAAATAAACAAACTAATTTTATTTAATAGTATTTTTTGATTAAATTTTAAATTTGATATTTACTTCAATCATTTTTCAAATTCTTTAATTTTATTCAATCTTTAACTAATCTTACAACGGTCTAATGCCGATTAAATATTTTAAACCTTAAACTTTTTGTTTTATCAGTTTAACTTTTAGTCTGGTTTTAAAAACATTACTTTTTGTGAATATAAGATTGTAATAGTAAATAAAATGTCACATCAATTAATTAATGTTCAAATTTTAACAAAAAAATTTAGTATCTTTATTGTTAATTCTTTCATATTATTTTATCACTTATGTCAAATCCTAAACCAAAGTTGCTCCAATATTCTAATTGATGTGTATTTTTCAATTGTTACCTTTTATTGTAAAGTTTCAACTATCTTTGTTCAAATTTTATATACATATTGATGGGATGTTTTATTTTATTGGATAATAAATAAATTTCTAAAAGTTTTATTATTCTTTGAATATGTATATAAATTTTTGCAAAAAATAAATACTATTCATTAAATAATCTAATACTTAAGATTTGGCCATTAATACCATGTCAATTCTTACCAATGATTTAAAAACCAAACCAAAAGTTAAACTAGTAAGACAAGAAATTTAAGGTTTAAAAGGTTCAATTAGTGTCAGACCATCATAAAAATGACTAAATATTAAATAAAATTAAAGAATTTAAAATATGATTGAAAAAGATTGTCCTTATCTATCGAATAATCTAATTTAATTGAAAAAAGATATTCTTAGTAATTTACGAAAATGAACCGATTAATTAATAAACTGATTAATTTTTAACAATAATAATTATCAAAGTAAATTGAACCGAAATGTTGAGTAAGTTTACAAACTTACTTTTAAATGAATATAATTTTTAATAATTATATGCAAATTATTTAATAAATCGATCAACTAAGAAGCAAAGCAATGAGTCTCCCACTTATGCACAACCACAACCACTTGTCAAGAAGAATAACAAAATAAAGATCTATATGCATTTGCATGTTGTGATTTAGATTGAAGGGAGGAGTGTTCATTAAACCAAATCTTTTAATGAAGCATTTGTTCTGATAGAAGACTGTTAATTAGGTATATCCAAAGGACTCAAATCATGTTGTGTTGAGTATGATTATTATCCATTAATATAATTTATTCTTCATATCTCAAAAAATTAAAAAGAAGAGACCATATTATTAAAGTAAATAATTAAACACTGCGGAATCAAAATCAAGACAACTCCAAGTGGAATGAAGACAGTAGCTGATTCTGTGGAAAACCATGTGTACGGAGAAGCTTTTAGTGTCTAATCACATTTGATGAATTGCAGTAATTCACAGCTAGATTAGATTCATAATCTAAATAAGATATCCCATTAAGAAATGGTGCACAGTATCTTCATCTCTGGATGAACTGAAATTGACAAACTGTGGGAAAGAGTTACCTGCATTCGAGAGCTAGTACATAAACTTATGAATAAAAAGTTACCCCCTTTTATCTAAAATAAGTGTCGTTTTAGAGAGATGCACATTTATTAAGAAAGCTAGTGAAATGTTTGATATACCCTTATTAATTGCATGTTCAATTACCTTGAAAATATAATCTGTATAATTAAGATGTGAGAGAAATTAAAGGGTAATTTTGAAAATAAAATTATAAACATGCA
>JAOSBK010000005.1:3305740-3333902 GCA_027568895.1 Erythroxylum shatona | reverse complement strand
TATTTATTTTAATAAAAGAAAATAGTTTTATCACTAATTTGCTAATTAATTTTATATAAAAGATTAAGATAAATTTCTTTAATTAAAAATAATTTATCTTTAAGATTTATCTAATATGTATTATTATCAATGTTAAAAATATGACTACATTGACATCAAAATAGGATTTTGATTTAAATAAAAAAACTCAAAATTAAAAACTAAAAACTATAATAGAAAAATAGAAGTGGAATCAAAGGATACCTTAATTTAACAAGATTTTGAATCAAATTTGAATTTAATAAAAAAATATTTTAAGTTTTGAGTTTGAAAAATTCAACCCAACCCTTAATAAAACTAAATGAGTATACAATATTTTCTGACTTTACATTATGGTTGGTGAGACCTTGCATGTTGTGTTATATTTGTCTTAGAATGGCACTACTACTAGGTCCACCATCCTCAGGGAAAACAACCCTTTTGCTAGCTCTTGCAGGGAAGTTGGACCCAAGTTTAAAGGTCTGTAATTCATCAACTTCACATTGTCTAAGTTTACTAAAGATAAGTTTTTTTTAACACTGAAGCACCATTTTGTTCTAATTTTGGGTTGATCAGGTTGAAGGTGACATAACATACAATGGGTATAAACTCAAAGAATTTGTTCCACAGAAGACCTCTGCCTACATTAGCCAAAACGATGTTCATGTAGGAGCAATGACTGTGAAAGAGACCTTAGATTTCTCTGGAAGGTGTCAAGGAATCGGGACTCGATATGGTAAAGAATTGGATTCAACTAATATCCCAAGAACGAAAAAGACTCAGTCTTTTGTTGCATAAAATGAAAAGGTATGTAATAATAAATAAAAGATTGGAACTTGTGCAGATCTTCTTAGCGAATTAGCAAGAAGGGAAAAGGAAGCTGGGATATTCCCAGAAGCAGAAGTAGATCTTTTCATGAAGGTAAAACCACTAAACAAAGAGTCTAATTTAGATAAACAGATGTTTATTCATAAGATTTTAGTAAATAAAGATGATAATGAGTTAGACAGGTTTGAATCCGATCACTTTTGAGCTAGCCTATCTCAATAGGGCACTCAGATAAGCTTGAAAAGCTTGAACCTGTTGAATTTAGTCGGATCAAACTTCATTTATCGACTTCAAGTCAAATTAGACCCGACATTTTTTGCCAATCCTACTTATAAACCATGAAGGTTTGTGCATAAGCAATTTTATCATGCAAAAAACTCAGTCTTAAAAGTATAGAATTTTTGCATTCTGTAATTTTCAGGCAACTTCACTGAAAGGAGCTGAAAGCAGCTTGATAACTGATTACACCCTCAAAGTAAGTTGAAGAATTCCCATTACCACGAGTTATATTTTGTTACGTATGATCATGTTCTATGGATTTGGAACAAAACAAGAATCGAAGATTAGTCTCCTTCTGGTGGATATTTTTGCCTAATATAGTGTTGTAACTTACCTTGAATCAGTAGTCTGTGAAATTTTCTAGGTTTTAATTGGTATCTTTGTAACTGGACAGCTGTTGGGACTGGACATATGCAGAGACACCATTGTGGGAGATGAAATGATAAGAGGGATCTCTGGTGGACAGAAAAAGCGAGTCACAACAGGTTAATTTGCTATGTTAATTAAGTTATTGTCTTCTTGATTAGTCCCCTCAGGAATCGCAATGGGCGGGAATGAATCCTTTCACAACCCTACAAAAAGTTGGTGTTACTATACATGCATGCGTGGTCTATACTTATCATTCATTGTACATGTTTTATACCTTCCTTAGCTGTTGTCAGGACTTACCTTGTTGAAGGATGATCTATGGAGTGTAATTAAACTGTTACATATATGCAGGAGAGATGCTTGTTGGGCCTACGAAAACTCTATTCATGGATGAGATATCAACAGGTTTAGATAGCTCCACAACGTATCAAATCGTGAGGTGCTTGCAACAGATTGCCCACCTCACTGGAGCCACAGTTTTCATGTCCCTACTTCAGCCAGCTCCTGAAACCTTTCATCTCTTTGATGATGTTTACCTTTTAGCAGAGGGTCAGGTCGTCTATGAGGGTCCAAGAGAGCATGTTATTGATTTTTTTGAGAGATGTGGATTCAGATGTCCTGAGAGGAAGGGGGCTGCTGATTTCTTGCAAGAAGTAAGAAAAAAATGAAAACTTTTCTGTTAATATGATCTGTACAGAAAGTAGAGAAACTCTGTATTCATAGGCTGTGTAACAGGTGACTTCAAGAAAAGACCAAGAACAATACTGGGCAGACAGGAGTAAACCATACAGATATGTATCAGTCCCTGAATTTTCACAGATGTTCCAGAGATTCCATTTGGGAATTCACCTGCAAAAAGAGCTCACCGTGCCATTTGACAAGTCTCAAAGCCACAGAGCAGCTCTGGTGTTCGACAGATATTCTGTTCCAACCATGCAACTGCTCAAGGCTTGTTGGGACAAAGAATGGCTACTGATGAAGAGAAACTCAGTTGTCTATGTCTCCAAGACGATACAGATTATAATCTGTGCTGTTATAGTGAGCACCGTGTTCTTGAGGTCCACAATGCATACCAGGAACGAAGATGATGGTGCAGTTTATGTTGGTGCACTTCTGTTCAGCATAATCACTAACATGTTTAATGGTTTTGCTGAACTTGCACTGATGATCACGAGGCTTCCTGTGTTTTACAAGCAAAGAGACCTTCTGTTCCATCCTCCATGGACTTTCACTGTCCCAGTTTTCCTGCTAGGGATTCCCATTTCAGTCATGGAATCTATTGTTTGGGTGGTTTTGACTTACTACTCCATTGGATTTGCTCCTGCACCTAGCTCGTAAGCACTTTACCAAAAAATTTTCAACCTTCATCCCACATGAGCTAACTAATGACATTTCAGGTTCTTCAAGCAACTTTTACTGGTCTTCCTGATCTAACAAATGTCTGCTGGAATCGTTAGGCTCATTGCTGCTGTTTGCAGAACCATGATTATTGCAAACACTGCAGGATCTCTCGTCCTCCTTGTTATATTTTTACTTGGAGGATTCATCCTACCAAAAAGTTAGTATCAACTTAGAGAATGGATGTTAACTAGTTTATAAATAGATATAACAAATTGAAAGATGATGTAGCTTTATCTCCCATCTCAAGGGTTCTGAGCAATAGCATAGAGTTTAACTACATTTGTAACAGATCAAATTCCAAAATGGTGGAAGTGGGCTCACTGGATTTCACCTTTGACTTATGCTTACAATGGCATGGCTGTGAATGAAATGCTTGCTCCAAGGTGGATGAACAAACTGGTATATATGAATGATCTTGCATTTGACCATTCAATTTTCAGTGAAGCTACAGAGAGTTAAAGTCGCTGTAACTGCAATTTACAGGCCTCAGATAATGCTACTGCATTGGGTTCAGCAGTGCTTAACAACTTCGACATTGTCTCCAGCAAAAACTGGTATTGGATTAGTGCAGCAGCTCTATTCGGATTCGCAATCTTCTTTAATATCTTGTTTACCTTGGCTCTGATGTACTTTAGCCGTAAGTTCTATTAATCCCTAATCATCTTATTAAATCTCATCTTCTTAATGATGCGTCTAATCTCTTATATGCTAATGTTTGATGTAATAGCTCCTGGAAAGCCACAGTCAATAATCTCTGAGGAAACAGCAAAGGAAATGGATGTTCAGGAAGACTCAACGGACAAGCCAAGGCTACGAAGATCTACGCAACAGGCAGAGCCATTTCCACTGACATTATCTTCTTCAGATCGCATCAACACTAGTAAGATAATGAAACAATAATGAACAGTAACTCGAGAAGACATGGTGGTGTTTCTTACAAAGACTTAAAATTTGAAAATTTTCAGAAGAAATGGCAATGCAGAGAATGAGCAGTTGGTCCAATCCCAATGGTCAGAGTGGAAATGCTAGTTCTTTTATGGAGACAGCAGCTAATGGAGTTGCAGCAAAGAGAGGAATGGTTCTTCCTTTCACTCCCCTTGTCATGTCCTTCGACTGTGTAACTTACTACATTGACAAGCCTCCAGTAAGTACCTAAACACAAGAAACATGTATATTCTCAATTGAAATACACAGAAATCAAGTGTTCAACTTTGATCACTTCAAAAAACTTCCGTGGACTGAGAATAACAGGAAGTGAAAGAAGTAGGAGATGCAGAGGACAAACTTCAGCTACTTTGCGAAATAACAGGCGCATTTCGGCCTGGAGTCCTCACAGCATTAATGGGAGTCAGTGGAGCTGGTAAGACAACACTAATGGACGTTTTGGCTGGAAGAAAAACAGGTGGATACATTGAAGGAGATATTAAAATTTCTGGGTTCCAAAAGAAGCAAGAAACCTTTGCAAGAGTTTCAGGATATTGCGAGCAGACAGACATACATTCCCCACAAGTTACAGTCACAGAATCCTTGATGTTCTCTGCATTCCTCCGACTCCCTAAAGAATTGAGCAAAGAACAGAAGCTTGTATATATGCTGTCCCTTTAACACCTCTTCATAGAACACAGTATGAAAGAAAAAAGAAAAAAAAGGAAACTCTTTCTCTTAACTATTTTAATCTTTACTCAATCAGGCATTCGTGGATGAAGTTACGGAATTGGTGGAGTTGGATAATCTTAAGGATGCTATTGTTGGGATTCCAGGAGTTACAGGGTTGTCCACAGAACAGAGGAAGAGACTGACAATAGCTGTGGAGCTTGTTGCCAACCCCTCGATCATTTTCATGGATGAACCAACCTCTGGTCTTGATGCAAGAGCGGCAGCCATTGTTATGAGGACAGTGAGAAACACTGTAGATACTGGAAGAACTGTTGTATGCACAATACATCAACCTAGCATTGACATCTTTGAATCTTTTGACGAGTTACTCTTAATGAAAAGAGGAGGACAAGTGATCTATTCAGGACCACTGGGTAGAAACTCTGTTAAGGTCATTGAATACTTTGAGGTGAAAATATCTCCCCTAAATATATTAATCTACTAGTTTAACAGACATTATCAGTATCTTATTTCACGAAAGCCAACCTTTTAACAGGCAATTCCTGGAGTCCCTAAGATCAAAGGGAAGTACAATCCAGCAACATGGATGCTTGAAGTGAGCTCAGTAGCAGCTGAAGTGAGGCTTGGAATTGACTTTGCTGAATACTACAAATCATCATCCTTATATGAGTACGCCAAAAACATACAATATCAGTCTTAAATATGATCTTAAGTTTTGTGCATAACTCGCCTTATTATGAGCAGGAGAAACAAGGCTTTGGTCCAGGAGTTAAGTACACCGCCACCAGGAGCAAAAGATCTATACTTTGGGAGTCAGTATTCTCAGTCTACATGGGGGCAGTTCAAATCTTGCCTGTGGAAGCAAAGCTGGAGTTACTGGAGAAGTCCTGATTATAATCTTGTCAGATACTTCTTCACATTTTGTGCTGCCTTTATGGTTGGGACTATATTCTGGAAAGTTGGCAAGAAGAGGTCTGTGTCTATATCAAAAGTTCCTACTTTATAGGAACACTCGAAGATATTAACTTCTCATTCGTGTATGATTCAGGAGTAGCTCGGGTGATCTTACAACAATTATTGGTGCCATGTACTCCTCTGTTTTCTTGGTGGGTCTCAACAACTGCTCAACAGTACAGCCAGTAATAGCCATTGAAAGAACTGTGTTTTACAGAGAAAGAGCTGCTGGAATGTACTCTGCACTGCCTTATGCCCTTGCACAGGTGAGTTTCAAGTAGATTTAAGGAAAAGGAACAAACAAATTTACGTTGATAACATTTATGGAATGATGAACTCTCGTAATCATGTTGGAACATAATCGTCTGATGTCGCAGGTTTTCTCTGAAGTACCATACGTGTTTGTCCAAACTGTATATTACACCCTTATTGTGTATACCATGGTAGCCTTTGAATGGACAGCAACAAAATTCTTTTGGTTCTTCTTCATCACATATTTCTCATTTCTCTACTTCACATGCTATGGAATGATGACTGTTTCAGTCACTCCAAACCACCAAGTTGCAGCTATCTTAGCAGCAGCATTCTATTCCCTCTTCAATCTTTTCTCTGGCTTCTTCATTCCCAGACCAGTAAGTTCATACTTAAACAAGTTTCACTTCCATATATCAATTTACTAATCACCAAACAGAAAAAAATTTAATCTTTTTCCTCCTCAAATTTCAGAGAATTCCCAAGTGGTGGACTTGGTACTACTGGATTTGCCCTTTGGCATGGACAGTTTATGGGCTGATTCTGTCTCAATATGGAGATGTAGAAGACAGAATTAAAGTTCCTGGTGGAGATCCTGATCCTACAGTTAAGTGGTACATACAAAACCATTTTGGATTCAGAACAGACTTCATGGGACCTGTTGCCGCAGTCTTGGTTGGCTTTCCGGTCTTCTTTGCCTTCTTGTTTGCGTACTGCATCAGTAAACTCAACTTTCAAACAAGATAGGGACCTTTTCTATTTTGACTTCAGAACAGAGTTTCAGGTTGGACTCGGACCATACTTTCCTAGAGTCCATCCTGTCTAGCTCAATGCCATCTTATTTAGAGAGAATTAATAATGCCTTTGTATTTCTTTAATCATGATGAAAAGTTTAGAGACAACTTTCTTATTATAATATCATAAATCCCTTGTTTTATATGAAAAACTCAAGAAAATCATCATTAATATCCGATAAGCATAACCATCGCCATGAAAGCCTTACGCAGAAACTTGAGGCCTGCCGCCTGCTTATCAAAACCCATCTGTCACTTCAAAGATATTTCCAGTTAGAACTAGAATTTTCCAGGGTGTCTCATACTTTTATGAAGTCAAGTTCAACTAAATTCAGCTACAGTCAAACGAGGCAACGATCATAACTCAGTAATGCCTCTGAACAAACTTGTGGTCAGTCAAAAAATGTGGTCTTGAGTTTTGATGAGCAGTTTATCATTGACCTGTGGATTAAAACTTCAAAGTCCTCCCAATACTTCGATGAAATGAGATTAAAGTTGACATCTTGAAATTAGATTCTAACAGCTTGTTAGAACCTACCCCCCCAACTTGAAAAGCTCCGCCAATTTGACTCTACACAACCCAAGTGTTTAAATTGTTGATGTGGACAATGTTTGATGAAAGCTAAAGCTTGTGGAGGTCACCAAAGGACCAGCGAACAACCATTTTGTCTCCCACCGCCATTTTCGACGGTCCAAAATCCATACCCCTTTTTTTTTTTTTTTTTCAATTCCTCTAAAGTTTCACGTCACAACTTGCACAAACCTTATCATTACATACCCTTTTTCTAGTAGATGAGGAAGATTATGTACAAAGCCGTGTTTTTATATGAAAACTAGCTTCCCCTCTTTAATGGGCTAATGTTTCTCAAATGGTTGGCTGGACTTCAACTCGAGGAAGAAGAATGGTTTATCAAGAAACCACTTGACCATCTACTTTATTTTCAATAATAGATTTAAGTAATTGATGAGAACAAACTTTAAAAAATTTTAATAGCTTTAAAATCTAGTTAATTCTTTAAATTTTCTAAAATTTTAAATATTTTAATAACAATTCAGTAAAAATCTTGCTGATATGCATAGTGTAAAGATGTCTAGTACTACACAACCTTAATCTTATCTGGTGAAGAAGTTATATATATATATATATATATATATAAAGACACAAAATATGAGATATGATATGTGGGAATTATTGTACTAACGTGTATAACATTAGCGGCAGAACTTTTCTTGGGTCCATATCATTAAAAACATGTTTCATGTATGTGGTTGTGAGAAGCCTTTACTCAAATGGGTCCTTGAATCCATCATTTGTCACAAATCACTTTCATTAGGAAACCACAACACAAGCTTTAACAAATTGGGAGGTCTCTATTGTACACGAATGATTGAATGTGATTTTTAAGTTTAAGGCTTAACAACACCGACCAACTCTCACCTACAATTTGTTATTGCCCACAAGGATGTGCAAACCCAACTGGGTCATATCATCCATCTCAAGAGTTCAGATTTTTTATCTAATTTTATGTTATTTTATTTTATTTTATGAATCTCAGTCATTTATTTGTGTAAATTTTGCGTAGGTCTTGCATAAATAGCGCGGGACACGCATAAATAAATGACTGAAATTTATTAGATATAATAAAACACCATAAAATTAGACAGAGAATCCTGTCTACCGTCTCAAAGAATTAGGGAAAAAAGTTGAAGAAGTTTACGGGGACATCACACCAATTTGGAGAAGAAGATGCCATGTGAACAAAAGAAAGCTTAAAAGCTGACAAGTAGGAGTGGTCTAATGGTTTCAGCTCCTCACTTAAGGCTCTCCCTTCTAGAAGGTCTTCAGTTCGAGTCACGCCAAAAGAGGAGAAATAGGAACTGTTCCTTATTGATGATCCTCTAGCCCCCGGGCAAAGTTCCTTGATCGGATCAATTACGGAATTCTCGCTTCCAACGGCAGTGTGGGAGTTAGAGCTACTAGGAAACCTGAGGCTGATGAGAACCTGATGCTGAGTAGGGGGAGGCCAGCGATCAATTATCAGTTGAACAATCAAGTATGTGAAAACTCTTTGTGCGCAGAAATGTACAGGCTACGTAGGAACCTGAGGGATCTTGAAGTTTCAGGTTTACCTCCTTTGGAGTTTTTAAGGTGGGGTCTTAGGAGTTTAGGATTACTCCGATTAAGTCGAGATACCTAATGTAATAAAATAAAAAAAAAAACTTAAAAGCTGAGAAATGTAGGTGAGTGGCAGTACATATCATTGAAGTATCAGAAATATAAAGGAAGTGGCCCTCCGCTCTGCACAATTCTATTGTAGTTGTCAAAGTTACTGTTTCACACAGTTGGCTGCAACTTGCGTAGGTTTTGGTTGCAGGCCAGTGGCCAAGTAGAGGGCAGATGATGATGATCACTAGACCATGGCTTCTCTCTACCTAACTATGTATTTGTTCACACATGACCTCCTCCAGATTCGTATGTTAAATATGGTAAATGATTATTCCAATTGGCAGATATCAAAGATGATAATGTAAGAAGATTAGAAGATAAATACATCCATCCATGACAGTAACAGCTTGGTTCTTTAGGATTTGTCATTTTGGTGTTGATACAGAGAAAGCCGAATCCAAACCCTGCAACTTGATCTTTAGTTGGTGATGGAAATATTCTGGGAGGAGTCTCCAAAAACATATTTGTTTTCTTGTCATCCTCAGATTCTACGTTGGAAAGTGTCTTATTCCATGGATTCTCAAAATTCTCTCTATTCTGATAGATTATCTTATGTTGGTATGTAAGAAAATGACAAGGTTTCGTAAGCAAATATCGAAGATTGTCTTTAGATAATTATTTTAATAATTTAAAAATGATACATTAAAAAGCAGAAATATTACTAAATAATTATATTATTAAATAACTTGCTTGACATAAGAGATTTAAGACGTTGGATTGTTATAAAACCGACTAAAAATTGAATAAAATTGAAAATTTTAAAATCCGATTAAAAGAAATTATTTTTGTCAACTAAAAAATAACTTATTAATTTACAAAAATGAACCGATTAATTAATAAATTTTTTGGTTATTCACAAGAAAAGTTATTAAAGTAAATACAGTTAGAAATTTAACAATCAAATCAAAAAATTGGTTGATTTAAGATTTTTATAGTTAAATTAGTAGAATCCGTTAAATTTTTTAATTATTGATTAAAAGATAAATAAGGAATTTATTATAATTTTTTTATATAACAACAATTACTATATAATGGTCTTTAGCTTACTTTTATTGCATTGTGAATGGTATGGACACTTGAAACTAAAGAGAGATACATCATAAACATGTGTAACACTGTTAGATGAGACTTGGCACCTAACTTGTTTCAACTCTTAGACTCAAAAGGTGGAACATCCACCTTAGGGGCTCCCACACTCCGGCCTAATATTGTGTGAGGAAGGTAAATCACGGTTTGATCCCAGTCAGCTTCTCGAAAAGGCGGGTCAGTGCTCGGTGCGCACAAGGAGTCACCACATTAGATGAGCTCTCACACTGCCACTGCCAAGACTCGAATCCAAGACTTTGGACTCACTTTCTTTCCCAATAATTAACTGGGCTACCCGTGTGGGCTAACTTGTTTCAACTCTGTTTTCACTTCAAAATGAGGTCGTTTTGGATTTACTTACATATAAAACGACATGTTTGGATAGGTGAAATGGTACGGAGCCGAGGCACATGACATTTCACGTTTCACCACCTAACCATGGCTATGCACAAGCAATCTCAAGATCACAACCACAAATCCAAGCATGGCGATGGAAGGCCACGAACACAATTATGGTCCCACGAGGGTCCTTATGGCACAGAGGTAATATTCAGACAATATGAGTTGATACTCGTCATTTTCTGTAGAGAGAGTATGACAATGAAAGAGCGTTCAGACACGTTATTAGGCTGCTTCCTTGCTGTTTCTCCGAACGCCATATTCATTCAGCCCTCCTCTCTCTCTCTCGCTGCCTGGATTTGGGTTTGTTTGCTTTAGAGAGAGAGAAGAGGAGAGACTAAACAGGCAAACAAGGAGGAAGCTTTTCTTGTGCGCGTGTGTCATTCCCTGAAGACTCTCTCTACTGTCTATTATATCGTCTGGTTTTGCTATCTGAAACGCAGTGAGATCGGTCCACTGCTTATAACAACCGAAAGACTCTGTCTTTCCTTACACGTCCTATCGCTATGATCTCGTTGAACAGAAGCAGTTTCTTGGTAAGTATAAACCAAACCTCATTCTTTTTCCAAATTCAGCTTCTCATTGTTGTTCAAACGATCCACTACATTGTTTTCCTATCTCTGCACATTTCACATCTTAATCTACAAAGTTTGGATTTTTCACGTCCTTGTTCTTCTTCAAGCTCATATCCGCTTCTGGGTATTCTTCTTTTTCACATCTTTTGCAATTAAACATGTTTGTATGGTTAATGCATGGCCTCGTGTTTATCGATTAGCTTTCCGTCGGTCTAGCAGATTTTTGTCTTTTTGCAATGAAATTTGACCACTTTGCGTCTCTGATACGTTTCTGTTCTTTCAGTGTCTATTCATGATATCAAGATTATTAATTTTTAATTTCTGAAACCCACTTTGATCCTATGTATTAATGTCTCATGCTGGGTCTTTCAGTTCGCCTTATCTTTGTCTTATTTGCTTTTCTAGCTTTCGTTTTCTTGGCCTTTGTCCCCTTTGGATCTCTCAGTTGGAACTTGTCACGAATTCTAAGTTGCAAAAATTATGAAAAATTGAAGCTTTTTCAATCCAACTGCATTGCGAAAGTTTAGATTCCATTTTCAATTTTCAGCTCTTCTCATAAGACCATTTCAGATGAGATTTTGCAACCAAAAAAAATCAAAATCAAAACTTTGATTTTTTCATGAAGAAGAGGAAGAGTAAAAATTTGCTGGATTCATGCCAATCTAGAAAGTTTCAGTTGTTTTCTTCTCGATTCGTTTTTTCAAATACTGTGCTTGATAAAACGATGTCTTTTATTCGTGTGTCGAACAGAATAACAAGAGCATCTCAGGCTCTTGTAGCCCGTTTTCAGGGAGGCATAGAGGGCTAGTCCCATCAGCTCCGTCTTCATTGAAGATCGTAGCAGCTGTGAGTTCCGATAGGGACTTAAACGGCAGTGTAGTTATGGAGAGCACATTGAAGGCTTTAAGAGATGGAGCGTCTGTTGTTGAGATGGACGCCAAAACAACTGTTGCCGGCGGTGTCCAGGATGTTTATGGCGAGGACACAGCCACCGAGGACCAGCTTGTCACACCCTGGGCTCTCTCTGTTGCCAGGTAGGTTTTAACTAGCCATATATTGTTGCTTAATGGATGTCGATATCACCAATGTCTCTTGTCGGTCGTTGGTTTACGCAATATTTAGTTTTATTTTCTATGGACTCCTTGGCTTGTTGAATTTCACAATTTCTTTGTCATGATTCCGAGTTGAACTTCGACTATGAGTTTCATTTACTCAAAAGAGCAACATATGCAGCAAGATTAATTACTTAATCTGGAATCTTTTCTGGCAATAATTAACCCCTGAAACAAATTCCTTTCTTCCTCCCTGACTTACATTCTTCAATTTCCCTGATAAGTTCTTATATCTGTTTCAATTTAGGCTCCTTTTACTTATTCTTCTTTGTTGTGCTTCTTTGAGAACCTATGTTGCTACAGCTGCTAATGGGTTAGCCTTTTTTCGTTTTTCTGACTGCAGTGGTTACACTTTGTTACGAGATCCCCACCATAATAAAGGGCTTGCTTTCACTGATAAGGAGAGGGATGCTCACTACCTGCGAGGCCTTCTCCCCCCAACAATTGTTTCTCAGGAGCTCCAGGTTCGATGCCATATTTATCCATGTTCTAGTGGTTCGTAAGTTCGTATTCCAATCTTTTGATGAAACACATTTAATCTTTCCGCTACTTATCTTTATCAGGTCAAGAAAATGATGCATATTATACGCCAGTATCAAGTTCCACTTCAGAGATACATGGCTATGATGGACCTTCAGGTAATGGCAAATTTCTTCAAATCCCCTTGACATGAGATGTGTATTAAGTTTAAGTGATTAAGTTAATTTAGACTTGCAAGTCAGAAGCATAAACCTGAACATGCAAATACTCGTGAGAAAAAAATGCATTCCATAGCCTCATTTTGTTCTTTGGTTGAAGCAATATTCTTGGACCTTAACTAGATGTCGCCTACTTGGAAAATAAATTTACTATTGTAATTGCAGGAAAGAAATGAAAAGCTGTTCTACAAGCTTCTTATTGATCATGTTGAGGAGATGCTTCCGATTGTCTACACTCCAACTGTTGGTGAAGCTTGCCAGAAATATGGTAGTATATTCAGCCGTCCTCAGGGGCTCTACATCAGTTTGCAAGAGAAGTACAACTGCTAATCCTAGCTTATACTATGGCCAAGTAATTCCTGTTACATGCTATGTTTCTTTCTGGTTAGAAGCTTACGGAGTGGCTTTATGCAGGGGAAGAATTCTTGAGGTACTGAGGAACTGGCCTGAGAAGAATATTCAAGTAATTGTTGTCACTGATGGTGAGCGCATTTTAGGGTTAGGCGACCTTGGATGCCATGTGAGCTCTCGACTAAAAAGTTTCAAATAATTTACTTTTGCCAGTTTTCTATGCTTTTGCATCTCTCCCTCGTTCTCACTTTCACGAGCAATACACTTGCATGTTCATTCGTATGTAACTGACTTAGTCCTGTTATTTATAGGGTATGGGAATCCCTGTGGGGAAACTTTCCTTGTATACAGCACTTGGTGGAGTTCGTCCCTCAGCTGTAAGTAGTTATATATATATATATATATATATATATATATATATACACATATATATATCTCTTGGTCTCAATCTTGATACTTTAGTCTATCAGGACATGTAACGTAGATAAGCTGCCTTGTTTGTGACACCAAAATTTTAAAAGAATCAATAAGGTTTAGAATATGGGTCTGACTGCTCTATTATTGCCTTTAAGGCGTGAGCCTCCATATTGCAGAATTTAGACCATGTGATATTGCTGTCTATGAACTCTAGAAAGTTTTCATGTTGTTTTAGTACTTCATTTTGCTCCCATAATTTTTATAGTTGATGTCTGTATAAGGTACTAATTTGGAATGAACATACAGAATAGAATGTGATCAGCATTCCATTTTGCTTAATCTTCCTTATTATCATCTGAAAGGAAATTACTCATGGCTGTTTGACAGTGCTTACCTGTGACAATTGATGTGGGCACAAACAATGAGAACCTGTTAAATGATGAGTTCTACATAGGGCTCAGGCAGAGAAGGGCTACTGGACAGGTTATCATCCATCTTATTTGGATCTTCTCGTCGCATGTAAACTTACTCTTACAATTTTTTTGAAGTGGTTTCTCATTCTTTTGTATTCTTTTTGTAGGAATATGCTGAACTACTGCATGAATTCATGACTGCAGTCAAGCAGAATTATGGCGAAAAGGTCCTAATTCAGGTATTTTGCCAGTTACTATCTTTCAAGGACCTCGTGTTTTTATTTTTTGTTTTGTTTGATATGGATTGTTTATTTGCATGCATTGATGTAATCGTAAAATTTTCAGTTTGAAGACTTTGCAAATCACAATGCTTTCGATCTACTTGCAAAATACGGTACAACTCATCTTGTTTTCAACGATGATATTCAGGTAAATACCTTTACATTTACAGTTATTAAGATTTTAAGTATGTTTCATATGCAGTCTTGTAACTTTCCTTATACTTCCTTTAAAATTTCAGGGTACTGCATCCGTGGTCCTAGCAGGACTTATTGCAGCTCTAAAATTAGTTGGAGGGACCTTAGCTGACCAAAGGTTCTTATTTCTTGGTGCTGGAGAGGTGAGCTGATGCTACGTTGTATTGGTAATTTTGAATCACCTAAAAATTGAAAATTTCACTATAAATAAGGAAAACATTTTAGGATTTTGTGAATCTTCAAGAGTTGGAATCTACCCAAGCTGAGACAGGGGAAAGCAAATTCAGTGTCTTCAGATATTCTGATAGTTGCTTATGTAGTTTTTTCAGATATCACGTCTATATACATAGCCCTCAAAACAACACTGACAACATCGAACGACCATCCGCATTATTTTTGCTAGTTGTATGGTAATCGAGACACTTTTGTCTTAATCTCCGCAACTATCTGCTTACAGGCTGGCACTGGAATTGCCGAACTCATAGCTCTTGAGATGTCTAAACAGGTCTGGTTGCATAACCCTTGACAATTTTTTTCCTAGAGAAAGTGAATATAGATATCAAATAAATTGAAACAGTTGTAACTGAAAGATGACTTTTAAATGCAGACGAACATGCCGCTGGAAGAAGCTCGTAAGAATATTTGGCTTGTGGACTCAAAGGTAGTGGCCTGCTATTGCTTCTAGCTTTTTCTAGCACGCTTATTTGCTTCGTTATGTTCGTGTTATCTAATCATGTAACTTGCAATTTACTTTGCAGGGATTGATTGTTAGCTCCCGAAGAGAATCACTCCAACATTTCAAGAAGCCCTGGGCCCATGAGCATGAACCTATTAAAACTCTTTTGGAAGCTGTTAATGTGCGAACTCCGTCCTTCTTTCCCCTCATCCTTCATTTTCTTAGTAAAGGAAAACAATGATGTCTTAAATCTCTTTGCTGTCTTCTCTTATGTCATCAGGACATTAAGCCTACAGTGTTAATTGGAACTTCAGGAGTAGGAAGGACATTTACACAAGAAGTGGTTGAGGCTATGGCCTCCTTCAATGAGGTAAAGTTCCGTATATTCATTCACTTCTGTGTTGGATAATGTTCGGAAGGATAACTTAACTTTCATATATATGCAGAAACCCGTTATTCTCTCCCTTTCCAACCCAACCTCACAGTCTGAATGTACAGCAGAAGAAGCTTACACTTGGAGCAAGGTAATGCAAGTAGTATATGCTAATCTATCTCCTTACAAGTCTGTTTCATCAGCTATCTTCGGAGCGGAAAGTTATCTAGCTTTCCTTCATTACGTAATTTGATGCTTATGTACTATCTTCCTCTCATTGTCACGTCCAGGGTCGCGCCATTTTTGCAAGTGGGAGCCCATTTCCTCCTGTAGAATATGAGGGGAAAGTTTATGTCCCTGGCCAGGTAGGATTTAAAGTCCAAGTGACTTCTTGAGTTTGGTGGATATGACATATAAGATTAATGATCATTGTTTCAACTTCCCCTTCTTGCAGGCAAATAACGCCTACATTTTCCCTGGACTTGGTCTGGGATTGCTTATGTCTGGTGCCATCCGTGTTCATGATGATATGCTTCTGGCAGCCTGTAAGTGCCCGATTGTAGCATTTCCAAGATTAATGTTTTTCAAGACCAACTTGGTACTTTTAAGGCAATGAATATGGAAAGATTGTAACTAACTTGCATCTTCGTGCCTGTTCACTTGGTACAGCACAAGCTCTGGCTTCACAGGTAACGCAGGACGACTTTGACAATGGACGCATATACCCACCATTTACTGACATCAGAAAGATTTCAGCACATATTGCTGCAAAAGTGGCTGCTAAAGCTTATGAACTTGGTAAAACCTCTTTTAGCTATGCTTCTGATACATCTGCCATTATAATGTGGTAGTGTACAACTATAGGTGCATGTTGCTTATCTATCAACCTTGAACAGGTTTGGCTTCTCGCCTCCCTCAACCAAGGGACTTGTTGCACTGTGCTGAGAGCTCCATGTATAGCCCTTCGTATCGTAGCTACCGGTGAAAGGGGCGGGACAGCCTGCCGGCCGGCCGGCCGAAGTTGTCGTAATTTGTTGCTTTAAGTTTCAATACAGTCCTAGGAAGATTAAAAAAGCCAGGAAAAACAAAAGATGATGATGAAAAAAGAACATGATTCAGTTTCAGGGATAACAGTCAGTTTCATTTATTTTTTCCCCATTGTCCTATCCTGTAAGTCATATGGTGGGTAAAGAAGGAAGCTTTGGTAGGTGCTGTTAGTTGCATCAATGGAGTATCAGGAAAAAGATTGTTGTAGACTTGCCAAAATATTGAATGAAAAGTGATTCAAATTCTTGAAAGTGACAACACTCTGGTGACCTAACATCAATCACAAAAGCCTCTTGGTGGTTGGTAATATCAGATCAATATGTGTATGTAGTTACTCTTACCAGTGCACAAAACAGAAAAAGAATGGCAGCTCAAGGGCCTTGAGGCCGAATTCCAAAACTCTTCCTGGTTTGATGTCAATTGGGCTTTAGATTATTTGAGTTTAATTAAATTTAACTATTTTTAGAAATGTTTTGGTATCAATGTTTTTTAAATTAAATATTATTTTAGATAATTTTTAAAATTATAAAATAAAATTTTAATTGTATAGAATTGCTAAATACTCCCTTAATATATTATTTTATACAATTTCTTTACTTTAATGTATATATTAAAAAAATATATATTATCAATATAAAATATATAATTTTCAAAAATATTAAATATGATGGTAGTAAACTGATATATTTAGTTTTATAATCTATAACCACTTTTTTTATACAAGTCTAATGATATAAAAATTTAATTTAATAGTATTTTTATTATTTATGAAATAAATTATAGACAATTTTATCATAATTGTTTATGTATAAGCAACTATTATTTTATACAAGAAAAACTTTTTTTAATTTATTCCTAATTTTTTTAAAAATTTATAATTCTGATTAATAATTTATTGGTACACTAATTACCGACCGATACTGACCGAAAAAGTTACTGACACAAAATTTTCTCATTGAATACCAAAATTTTGTCCAAAAAATGTTTGGTAACAGGCTCTGTATCTTAGTTTTTGTAATCTAGATTCATTCTTTGACTTTTGCTTGTGGAGAAAACAAGTTAAAAGAAAAACCGGTCAAAGAGAAATATATTTGTGATGCAACTTATAACTAAAAATTGAATTTAGTCAACCTTTCACTATAACCATACTTTTTTTTTTGTGTATACGAGATGTTTTAGGAGGGTTCTAATTATTGAAAGATACTTTTAAACCATCCATACTCAGACTAATCTTCGTTAAAATTGAATAGATCCCTTACGAGGGGCAAAGCTCTAATCGCAAGTTTTAAACGGTTGTATACATAAGGGAGGTTTGGACCGGTAAATTAAAGATAAAGATATGATTTGACACTGAAGACAAAAAAAAAAAGTCTATTATTCTTAAATTCTCCGCTACTCTCGGAAAAAAGAAAATAAAAAGCATCTTATTCTTAGGATTGTTAAGGTTGGACTAAGACTATCCTACCCCTTGAGAGCCAGATTTCTATTCTTTTCTTTTCTTCCACATTCTTCTATATTTCTAGTAGTATAAGATTTTTAGGCTTTAATTGTAATTAATTATTAAAAATTTATTAAATATGATTTTTAAGTTTTTACAAATTGACTGGCTATTATCCACACACTTTAAACTAATGTTTTAAAAATTGGACCAGAAGTTAAATCGGTAAGACTAGAAATTTAAGGTTTAACTGGTATTAGACGTAAAAAATTTAGCTAAAGATCGAATAAAATTAAAAAATTTGAATATGAATAAAAGAGATTGTTCTTTCTCATCGAAAAATTTAAACTTTAGTTAAAAAATATTGTTAAATGAAAATTAATTCATTTATTTTAGTTTATAATGACTAATAATTAATAAATTTTACCGATTAATTAATAACCAGTTTTTAACAATAAGAATTATTAAAAAACGGTTGAATCGACTGAACCAGTTGAGTTTCTTTATCATTCAGATAAACAAAAGAACTAAAAATGTCTTCTAATTAAAGCTTAAATTTGGCAAATCATTATTTAAGTCAAGCACTCGTCATGATTAGCTAATTTAGAAGATGTTTAAGAAGAGTAAATTGATGGTCAAAGGCTTCTTAATCTTCAAACGAATAATGGAGGACTGATTAGAAACAGAGCTCAGTTCTCCTACGGCAATGTATCGGTCCTTTCATACAAAGACACGACACAGTCACATAAATTCCCAAGGACTAGGGTTGACAGGTTCATTTTGTGCTTATCCACGACTTAGAGCCACATAAAAATTCTAGGTAGACTTGCATTCATAGTACATGATTTCATACAATTATAAGCATGTCTTTGTCCAAGTTAGGCATTTCAATATTGTCGTTTCTCAGCAGCCATCTTTCTTTCTTAATCCCAGCCACCTGTTCCCAGCTTTCTGGGGGTCAAAATAAGCAGCTTATCATGAGCAGGTCTTTTACCTGGAAATCCTGGAAGCAAAATCGTGAATTACTTGAATTTTCTTAAGCTCATCGTTGATCAGTTATCCTCTTGTTGTCAAGTGCCTAAAGTTCATTTTGAATTTTAACATTTACAATAGAATACAAGTTCTTCATCATCATCATCATCACCTAGTCTGAAATCCCGCAATGAAGCAGGATATGGAGAGGTCTAATAGTACGCAATCTTATCCCTACATAATAGAGAGGATGTTTTCAGTGAATCCGCATGCAAATGAGACAATGTAAGAATGATGCAGTATACAGAAACAATTCGTTAAAAAAAAGGAATACCAGAAAACGTTTAAAATATATCTTAAATTAATGAAAATTTTAACGAAATTAATTCGCTATTAGTTAAAATATCAAATCAATGCTAACAAGATGATTTTTTATTTTTTAAAATAAAAAGTAGATCTCATTGTCACATAATTATTTTTTTAATTAATCGGAAAGTAATCTCACGATCACGTGGTTAGCATTAACATAGTGTTTAACTAATCGAGAGTTAATTCCGTTAAAATTTTCATCCACTTAGGGTTTGTTTTGAACATTTTGAAAATATTAAAATTTAATTTGAATGCTTCAAAACATTATAGTCTGTTTTATAAGATTTATAATATACTTTTAGTCATTTTCAATCTAATTGACCTTTGTTTGGTTTAATTTCTCAAATATAATAAAAGATGTAAGTTTGACAAAATCATGATGTAGGCAGCTATAGATATTTTGGGACATGGCTGAAAACAATCAGAAATTGGTTATTTTAAATAATTATTATCCTTATCTAAGCGGGTTTTTAATTTAAGTGAAATTATATTAAATATTATCTTTTTACTGTTCTTAATATGAATAATTATTTGAATAAAAGTGAGTTTTAAACCTTAATATTTACAATAAAATACATTTTCAACTATAATGTTTTTAAGTGTTCAAATAAAACTTTAAAGTTTTCAAAACGTTCAGAATACACTTTAATTTATACAAAATTTTTAAGAGAATTAATTCTTCATTAGTTAAATATCACTATAATACTTACATGATATTATTTTTTATTTAACTAAAAAGTGTGTTCTACTATCATATAATTAACTTTTTTTAAAGTTGATCTACTGTCACATGTACACTCACTTTATAGTAGATCTCACACGTCATATAATAATAAGACTCGTTGTAGATATTCAATAAATAAAAATAATAGTACTTAATGGAAAATTAACTATGTTAAGATATATGTTACATATATATTATTAATTTTGACATTATTTGATAATTGAACTTTCAAGATAATATTGATTAGCTTCAAATTCCAATCAAGATGGGATAGAATATTCCTCGGATTTGATTGGTTAATTATAGTTGGACTATGACTTAAGAATTGTCATTTTTGGGTATGGGTTAACGACAAATTTTGTATGACTTGGATGTTGAAATTAAAAAGCTATCTTTGTAACATACCGTTTCCATAGAGTTTATACCTGACATACCGAAGGATATTCGATAACATACTCTACGAGAATGGTACATTATGATGATCAAATCAACTCACTAAGGCATCACACATGTTACAAGCATTTCCAAAGTCATTTTGTTCCATTTTTATTCACAAACATATAGAGTCACAAATGTCATTACATTTCAAATTTCACATGTGCATTGTACAATAGTTGAGAGATACAATTCTTGATACATAATAACTAAAGACATTTGCAGGTATAACTGATTCTGACACTAACCCAAGTTCAAATGCAGAAACTACTTCAACTAGAATAGCTAGATCTCCTCTGAACCTGAAAATTAACATTGCAATTTTGATAAACTTGCGAACTCAGTGAGTGAACCATCATCGATGTGCTCACTCAAGTTAGAACACAAGGCAAGTATAAATCCCAATTCAACAGATGTATCGCATCATTCAGTATTGAATACCATATCAAAACATACACCATATTTCAATAAGCACATCATGAATATAAACATTTCATATCATCATTACAGAATAAACCAATCATTCATCTCAATCATTCATATAATACATGTCAATTTATATATGCAAATGCACATGTGAGTCCATTTTCATTCTTATTTTGTTGGTCCCGAGCGCTTATTTACTGTCTCATATCTCTTGTGAATACCGAGCTTATTTCATATACTGTCTCATACCCATTGTAGATATCAAGCTCATTAATAATTGAGCCTGTGGCTCTTTATGCACATTCTTGAGCTTAAAGCTCTTTTTCACGCTGGTCACTTCGGTCACAACTCCTTTATCTAATCATCCATATCAGTGCAATGAAATGCATCAATTCACGTATGTTATGTTTCATTACCTTTCATTCCTATGTGCTTCTGTCACACGTATCATATTCATCGGATCTAAGTATGACAATTTACATTCATTTGTTCACATGTTTCATATTCAATCCGACATTTCACATTCAATTGTTCACACATTTCATGTTCAACATGCAAATCATACAAAAGCACATATAATTAAGTTTACACATTTAGATTAACTCACAGTACACTCCAGATATGCTATTGCCTTAATGATCTAGCAATGTCTGGATGTTAGCGATCACTTTGTGCATTTATCTTCTTGCAATACACGCAGGGTTCATAATTCATTAAGTTGTCAATCATATGATTATTCAATCATTCACATATAAATATATCATGTTTCAATGCATGTTCAATTGACTTTCCCGAGTATGTATTATTATTCACAAGTCTTGATTATTTATACATCTTGATCACTCACAATTACTTCATGTTCTCTATGGTTCATTCATTTATACCTAATATACGTTACTCATATCATTTGAATCATATGTGCATTCATAAGAACATCTTAATTCTTTTAACAACTCATATTTTCCATATTACAATACATTGATATTAAGTCAATCCATTCCTTAAGTTATAACATCAATTAATAACTTAAACTTATCAAACCCTTAACTAATTAATCTCGTATCAAACTAGGTTCATTTCAAGTCTCAATCAAGTCCAAATGCACCAAAGTAAAGTGACTTATCCTCATATGGTTCAACAATTGCACAAAACCGAACCTTTTTCATGTCAAAGCGTTTCCCACCAGTGGGAAGGAGCTAATGCAGCTTCCACGATCGTGGGATGAGTCCTTTAAAAAAATTTCCAGATTTTAAACCTTCATGACCATCCATTCATTATACCTCAATTATACCTTAGTTATATGTCAATTCCTTATCAATTTCATCTCCAATTCTAACTCAAAATCATCCAATTGGTAGCTCATAAACTATGGTCTTTCATGCATCAAAATCAAAACATAAACTTTCATTCACTATCATACATATAGTTTTAGTTCTTTCCCATTTCAAGAACACTTCACTAACACCTTTCTTTAGCATCAATTAAACTTCATTATACTTCAAATCCCAATCTAACTCATCCATAAAATAACCTATAACCTACAGTTTTTATACATCAAGAACAAGACATAAAAATATCCAAGTATCATTTTCCAACACAATTCATCATCAACATCATATACAATCCATCTCAATTCAATTATCATAAACTTTCGATTATAACATGCCATGAAGAGCAACACTTTACTAGTCTAGCTCAAATTTCCACCTCAATGATCAAGCTAACTTAGCTTTGCATGCATGCAAAATCATCACCAATTCAAGGTAAACATAGATTGGTTTTCGGCTAGGATAAAAGACCATGACAAGAACTACAATATTTTGGTTCTATAGCTATCTTGTGAAGGATAAAAGAATGTATTTGGTATGTCAATTTAGCAAAGCTCAAGCAAAACACAAGGATGGGGGATAGAAGCAGGTTTCGGTGGTGAGACAAGAAGAAAATGGTGAATGTTCCAACAAATCTATGTCAAATGTCACTTATTCATAGACTTAAACATCCTAACTTTCCATGTATCAACTTGTCTTGCCACTTGACATTTTTCCTAAACTAAATGTACACTTTTAATTCATCAATTGTGCAATTATAACAATTTATTCCAGGTTACCAATTATAATCCGTCAATTCTTGTCACTAGTAAACTAAAGTACAAGACATTAGAAATGTACATTCATGTCACGTTCATTTTAGTTTCATACCTCGAAATATGTCATTGAGTACAATTTGTCTAATTCACAATTGATGTGTATATGCTAATTTTAGGCATATGAAGACAATCATAAAATCATGTCACAAATGTACTAAATTCATTCTATATGATGTCACTCATGTGACTCAATAGTTTAACACTTTAAATCCTTCAACAATCTAAGAAACGGATATTACAATCTTAGATAATATTTGATAAGAGATTGTATGAAGATAAAACTCAATCTTATGAAGACTTCTTTGAGAATCACATAACTATCAAGCTGGAGGGTATTATGTCGTGATTCCCTTTTTGTTGTGTGTTGGTTATGTGCTTCACTGCTGTGTGTCTTCTGCCATGACTACTTTTTTGGCTAGTGTGCGTGATGAGTTTTCTGGTGCAGTTGTGATTTTATTTTGGCAATTGCTTGAATCAGTTGTGCATTTTATTATACTCTTCAATGTCATTTGAGGGTGGATTTTTGGGGTCGTGTTTCAAGTGAAGTGTGGGCTGGATGGTTGTTGTTTTTGGGTGTAGAAAAATGAAAATTAATTGGTGATTTGGTAGTTGAGATTATTGGGGCTATCTTGGATTATTTTTGTAGCTGATTTTACGTTATTAGAATCCACTTTGTAGCTACATTTTTCTCCCACCTTTGAATGAAAATGGTGGCCTATCTTTGTGGTTGATTTGGAGTCTTAGTTAACGCGCACCGCGGAAGGATTGATGACGATTTGATGGAATTTTTGAATTCAACAAACAAGAAAAATAAGGATACGCAAGGTTTGATTTATACGACACCTCTTGAAAACTTGTTCCAAACAATCCCGATGATCGAAATAAAATCCAAAAAAACGAACAATCAACACGCCACAATTGGGAAAGCAATTGATAAGTGAAAGATGGTTCGAAAGTAACAAGAACAAGAGAATGATATTTCTCCTTATTGAAGCCGACGACTTTTCAACAATTATGATCTAAAAAGTTCTCCAAAGACCCTAGAACATAAGTATTTATAACTAGGTCAAATAATAAAAAGTTGAGCTAAAATACATAAAAGCTCAAAATAAAACGAAATCCAAAAATTAAAATAAATAGGTCTGATATGCTATTAGGCTTAAGTGATGAAGCATTAAAATAGCTCAAGTCTTCGTGTTTTCAAGCTTCAAGTGTATCTGGTCTAAGGATTTGAGACAAGTAGATCAATTTGGGTTGTGACCCAACTAGCTCTCCTCCAGTAGGCTTGGCTAGCTTCATCCTCTCCATAAGCTAGCCCACACGCGCATAGAAAGCCTCCTTAAGTCTCTCGGTCGTAGCTTTAGACATAGGTCCAACTGGAATGACAAGCTCGTCCTTGTCACGCACGTCATCTCCATGGTGATCCTTACTCCTACTCACATCATTAGTAGCTGTGATTTTCTATTGGTGTTTTGCATGTTTCTTGTGCTGATAATTATGGTTGATAGTGTAGTTTTTGTTGGACTGACTGGGTGTTAATTTTGTACATTTTGGTGTTTGTCGTTAATGATGGTGTGCAAAAAATTCTAACAATTGGTGTGGATTTTATAGTTTAGAATTATGCAACGTTTCGTGTTGTTTATATGAAAAAAAACTCCAATAGTTTTCTAGGTATTGCAATTCTATTGGATTAACGTTTTGATAATGAGACGTTTGTTGTTTTACTGAGTTTTTATGGCTACAGTGTGTCGAATATCTCAGTGACATTATCAAAGGTTCACAGCCATGTTCTTGATAGAGAATTTCGCGTTCTTTCGTTGATGAAGCGACATATTTAAGGAAGTTACTTTTTATCTCAACTTCTCAAGTATTGTCATTTTTTATATCTTTATTATTTTAATCACTTAAGTTGTTTTATTATCATCTTTATTATCAATCATTGTTGAGAAAAATCCTCTATTGAGGTTAACATGAGATAGTCGTGTTATTGGGTATAAAATGTTTTCACAAGTAGTAAGGACGACAGATAGTATCAAATGTTAAGTGATGTTGGCTCAATAAAACCTTGTATAAAACTATTATCGTTAGTGAAAGTATTAAGTCGGAGAGGGCTCCGCAGATATAGGCAAAATATACCGAACTGCGTTAATAAATTTTGGTGATGATTTACATTTGTGTGTTTAATTTCTCTATTTTTTATTGTGTTAGAAACGACTGCGATCAAATCAAAAATTTTGTGAAATTACTACACCCCTTTGAACATTTTCAAACCATATTAAAAGTCGTTTTAAATGTTATAATTTGTAGTTTGGATATAATTATTTTGTATTAGGTGGTAGAAAGTATCAAACATTTAGTGATAATGAAATGCTCTCTTCCACTAAGTGAAGTCGATTACAATCCCAATCCTGAAAACTAAGAAAAAAGATTTAAGGAGATAAGTTAGAATATAAGAACTCCCCCTTTTTTTTTGGGTACGTATATGACAGAATTTATTTACCAAAGTTTGATATTTGGGATAATGAAATCTATTATACATTATCCTTATCCAATAAGTTGTTTCTAAATTGCATTCTTCATGTGTTTGATACGTGTCAATTTTGACGGCTTATAAATATCTATCAACACGACAAAAGCTTCCCAGGTGACTTGAACACTTACGAATATTCTTCCCGTGTTGTTTAAGGTTATGACCATATTAAGTCCTCTTCCAACTATAAACCCATTGAACTTTTGAGCAAACTTTACTACAAGACAAATTATATACTAGGTCGGGGTGATTGACCCCCAACTTATCTTCTACGAAGAGAGGTATGCAACTTCTCGGTAGGTACTTAAAAGTAGTGATCCTTAGAAAGAACTCTCTTGCAAATTTTACAAGTCAGTCTGCATCTCTACTTAAATTCTAAATTTAAGATTTACTCCCTTCTATCTAAAATAAGTGTCGTTTTAGAGAGATGTACACTTATTAAGAAAGTTAGTGAAATGTTTGATATACCCTTATTAATTGCATGTTGAATTGTCTTGAAAATGTCATCTGTATAATAGGATGTGAGAGAAATTAAAGAGTAATTTTGAAAATAAAATTATAAACATGTATGAAAATTATGAATAACACTTATTTTAAATAATTAAAATCTTTGTAAAATAACACTTATTTTAAATAAATAAGAGTACAACTTACGTTCAAATTGTTGTGAATATTGTGTTGACTTTTACATCTTAGTATTACAATTAAAACTAGTTGGAGCTAATCAAACAGGTTGGTGTGAGTGGTTCAGCACTCTCATCCCTTAATCAGAGATCTCGAGTTCGAATCCTGGAAATAGAAAAATCTGTTTGGCTAATACTTTACTCCTTACGAACTGACCTGGTACAAACGGAGATTAATCTGAGAATGAATAGCTTAAAAGTAACTTCTTATAATTAAAATATTTTTAAGATACTTCGTGAAAAAAAAAAAAAAAACTGGCCGGAGCTTTCGCAGTAATTCACACGTTGCAAGAGCGATGCTAGCCCCCAACTCCAAGATATTAGGTTCAGTACACCAGCAAAGTCTATTAACAGTAAAAGCGACTTAATACATGACTTCTCTGATGAGACTCGAAGAAAGGAAGGAACAAGCAAACACATTAACACGACTCCTCCTGTACTGTTTTTGCCTTGACGTGGCTGTGCCTCATCCTCACATTTTCCAACATGATAATGCATAGCAAATCTGAGTCCAACCCTTTGTGCTAAATTGAATAAAGTCTCAGAAACTACTGAGAATCTTGCACATGGAATCGTGGAAGATCTCATCGGAGATATTATAGTTTTATATTGCATCATATGTTTTGAGGAAAGTGGGTTGGCTCTAGGTCATCTTTGAACATTTTATTTCTACCAAAAAGAAAGTGAGAAACAAAGGCCTGCCAAAGCTTGACTTTGTTCCGATCTTGCTTTTATCCACAAAGGTACGTGGCAATTTTATACTATATACATGCAAGCTGCACCCTTCTTTTTATCCACTTGCGCATTCACACGGCCGTACATATCAATCTTTAATCTTCTCTTTTTCTTCTTTCTGTACATGTTAAGATAAGGTTCTTCTTGATTAGCTTATCTTGGGGCAACGTACTCCATTGGTGAACCACATAAATATCTCTTCCACAAGCATGTTTCGAGGCAATCTCATTGTATATGTCCTTTTTACCCTATTAAATTTACATAGAGCTGTCTATGCCTGTAATCTAAAATTGACAATGATGGGTATGGAGAAACGTGCATTACATTTTTTCTAATGAAAATGAAAGAAAAAAACAATAATGCGAAAAATGAGAAAGGCAAAGGATCATGCTGAAGATGATAATCATATCTCTCAAAAGAATATTTGGTTAAATTGTTGAAATAGAAAAGGAATAGAATAATTATTCTTAAGAATAAATTTGATGAAAAATAGAATAAAATATGTATTATTTAATTTATTTATCCTTAAAAATTTCTAATGATAACGTATGTTAATATTATTTGAAAATATAAATTTGAGATGATAAAGAAATAACTAACAAAAAGATTAAAACATTCATTATAACCTTCATTATTATTATTATTAATTTCCTTATTATTAATATTAATATTTTATTTTATTTTATTAACATTAATTTTCTTATTATTATAAAATATTATTATTATTATTAATTTTCTTATTATTAATTTCCTTATTATTATTAATTAATTTTCTTGTTATTACTATTAATTTTAATAATAATAAGAAGAAAATTAATAAATAATGACTATAATAATAAAATTAATAATAAGAAGAAGAAGAAGAAGAAAGTTAACAACAACAACAACAACAACAACAACAATAATAATAATAATAAGAAAAGAAGAAAATTAATAATAATAATAATAATTAACTATACTTGTTATGCGTTTCATGAAATAAGTAAAGACATAGGAAAGATATTTTTAGCTATTCCTCAAAGTGTAAGAATAATTAAACCTAATATTAGATATTATGTATGTTATTTTTTAATCTAACAAAAAATAATTATTCATTAAGAATATATCAGTAATAAAAAAATTATTCTACTCAACCAAAACATGCCATTAAAACTACTAAGGAGGTGCTTGTTTGGTGGGTATGAAAAAAAAGGAATGGGTATGGAATGAAACATTGTGTTTGGTAAGAATATATCATTATAGAGTCATTATTTTCATTACCCATTTTTTGATAATACCCCATTCCTATCCTAATCTAGAGAAATGGGTATCATTATTATGTAAGGGTGCGGTTGTTATAATT
>JAOSBK010000005.1:3269780-3296569 GCA_027568895.1 Erythroxylum shatona | reverse complement strand
AAATCTAAACTTAATTAAACCATATTAATTTATTAATTTTGAATGAACCCATTTGCTATCCTTAACTATTGTTTCTGGACTCAACACCAAGTACAGCAAAAAGGGCCTTGAACTCCATTTCTAAATCCCAATGTTTGGGCCTTTGGAGCCTCTAAAATTAGATTACTAAGAAATTATATTTTTAGTGAAAGCAAACGTTATCACTAAAAGCAGTAATATTATTCATTAATATTAATAATGTCCAATTTTTAAAGTCGTTAACTCCCGTCACAAATACATCCGTCACTGATAAAATAGTGACTAATTTAAGAAAATAGTCACAATTGTGAAATAATTTTGTGACAAAGTATCGACACTAAGAACTATGGAGTGTGTGATAAAATTATATGGTCACAATAATTTTACATATTTATGATAAGTTTGTCGACATAAATAATATAAGTAGTAACGAATAAAGTCATAATAGTTCTTCATTTTATTGTGACAAAAGTACCGATACTAAAAACTATAGAATATGTGACAATATTATATGGTCACAGTAACTGTACATATTTATAACAAGTTTGTCGACATAAATAATATAAAATAATAACGAATAAGGTCATAACAATTTTTTAGTTTATTGTGACAACATTATCGCCACTAAAATAATTAAAAATAGTGACAAAATATTAATGACCAACATATATTTTTTCACAATTACAATTCATTTTCGACAAAATTACTTCGGCGTCAAATTACATATGGTTTTAGTAACAAAACTTAGTAATAAAAGAAAATTTAACATTATTAATGTATTAATAGTGACAATTTAATAGTGAAAGATATTACTATTGTATTAGTGACAAAAAATAAATCATTATAGTTAATCCAAGCAATAGTGTCAATTAATTGTTTTGTCAAAAAACCTCATATTTGTCATGAAATGATAGTCATAAAAAATTTGCCACTAAATTACGAATAGTAATGACCATAGTGATAGTTCTATTTTTGTGACAATATTAAGTAGACACTAACTAATTGAATTTTTTTGACAAAAGTTTTCATTATAAAAAGTAAAATATCGTGTGACGGTAAATCGTTTCGTCATAGAAAGAGAAAAATATCAGTGACCAACATATGTTTTGACACAATTACAATTCATTCCTGCCAAAATTACTTTGATACTAAAATGCATATGCATTTAGTGACAGAATTTAGGGCCAGTTTGGTTGGATATTAATAAATATAATAGAATAAAATGTAATAGAACGGAGCAGTTTATAATGAAATAGAATGCAATATAGTGAAAAGTTGTTTGGAAGAGATAGAATGATTCATAATGTAATGTAGTGAAAAATTGTTTGGAAGATATCATGAAATGGAATATAATGTATAATAAATGACTATTATACCTCTTATATTAAAATGATTGTTGCAGAAAGTTTAAAGCTATGATTTTAAAACAGAAATTATGTCCAATTAAAAAGTCACGATTGTAATTTGAATTTTTATATTTTCTATTTTAAAATAATAAAAATAAAAATAAAAATATTATTATTTTATTATTAACTATATACAATTTATTATTAATTATATAATTTATTATTATTAATTATTTAATAAATTTTATTATATTAAAATCTATTTAATTATATTCTATGTGATTTATATTTATAAATAATTTATTTATATTTTTATTTATATGCAAATAATTTGTATTACGGTAAGGAGAAATAATTGTTATTACGAAAAATGATTGGTATTACGAAAAAAAACTAATAAATATATAGAAATTTGTTGGTTGTTAATAAAGTAAGGAGAAATAATTAGTACTAAGAAAAGTTATTGAGGACATATTAGTTAGTATATATTTTTTGTTGTTCTCTTATTTTTTGTACACATGTGATAGCTTTACTTTACAGACACACATATATATATATAATAATCATAATTTGTTGGCCAAAAGAAGCATTTCATTTTCATCCACTTGTCGGAGAAAGAAAATAAAGATAGGGGGCAAACACAAGAATGAATGGAAAAGGAGAAACATTACTATTATTTAATTAAAAAATCCCAGCAGCACTATTAGTTCCATGATTTTTTTGTAATGAGACATATAAAGATGATTGTGATAATTATTGAGGGTTGAGATATTAATAAATTTTACTAATAATCTTGTTTTTGTGTGTGGATATTTTTATATTAAAAAACATTTCAAAGTATGACCGATTGACCTATAAATTACTTCTTTCCTCCCGTTGCAAGCACATCTAAATTGACCGTTCATTTTCGTATAACTTAAAACTCAAATAAGATTATAAGTCTGATACTTTTTGATGTATTATCATTATTATCACACCTAATCTGAAGTCCCGCAATGAAGTAGGATCTGGAAAGGTCTAATAGTACGCAACCTTATTTTTACATAGTAGAGAGGCTGTTTGCTGATGCATATGATTCTTATAAAAAGGCAAGTACAAGGCATACTTAGTATCTCAAGTAAGGTTATTAAAGACTCAAGAGAGGTTTTTATCGAAAAACTATATGAAAATACAACACTTAGATTCGATTATACTCCAAATTATTAATATGAGAATTAGATTTTCAAGTACGACTGAAACCTAAGAATTTGGATTAATAGGCATATAAAGGGTAAATTTTACTAATTAAATAGACCTAAAAAATAAAAATTGGTCGCTTCATTAATATCATCACTTGTATGATGTGTAAATCATATAGACTGGAGGATGTGACTCCAATCTCTGTGATCTTCTGTTAGGTTTAGGGAAGATTTACACGTTCTGATCTGGACTGAGTGAGACCACAAAGTTCTCTGAGCTCAATCTCACCTATCAATGGAGTTTCTTATTGGTGTTCAACTATGTCTATTCTTTGTATAAGCACGACGTTGAAGGTTTCCATGCGTGCTTCCTTTTTAGCTTTATATAAGTTAACAATTGCTCGATCTAAGTGGCTCAAAAAGCATCAACTTTAGCAGCTTGTACCTTTAATGGGTTCTTTCCATAAACAATGTTTGAAGCAAATACTCAAAGAGAAGAAAGGCAATAAAGAGTTTGTGAGTTGTTAATGAATTTGGTTCAAAAGGCTGGCAAAAGCAAAGAACGTGAGTACTGCTGTCAAAGCAAGTATAGTGGTAGCTGCACTAAAATCGAATTGGAAACTCCTAAGCTACTCTGTCAAATATGTGAGAAGATTTACCACTCAACTTTTGTTGTTTGCTTTGATCGATCAGACTCAAATGGGATTGCTTAATTTAAAAGTAAGTTTCAGGAATTGACCTAATACCTTTTGTTATATAAACGTGTTAAGAGATCGACACATGGTGGAATTCGGTTTATTGAATACAGTTTTTCGTTTCATTTGAAGTTACTTATTTATTAAGTAATACATCATATATAAACGATAAATAAATTATTATGCGCTCCCCAAAATTTTAATTTTTCCTTTCTTTTATTTGAGGAAGCACCATCCTACAGTCGGGCCAAACGGAAATACCTCTCTTACAATTAACGCTTCACCTACAGTTAAAATCCCGGTTACCCCAAACTCTTACAAGAAGGGTTAACATAGAATCGAACCTGGAACTTGACCGAAGCCAAGCCCCTCTCTAAACCATCTAGCCACAACCCTTGATTGTAAGTTTTCGCAATTAAAATTTTGCAAGCGTATGTCAATTATAACATTCTACTATTGCAAATCTATAATACTTATAAAAGAATTGATGGATCAAATTTAATGTTTTAAAAATTAGATGGGAAGTTAAACCGATAAGATAAAAAGTTTCAGGTTTAGCCGATATTAGATCGTCATAATATTAGCTAAAATTAAATAACATTAAAAATTTTGAAATATGATTCATAACGATTGGCCTTATTCATCAAAGAATTTGAAATTTAATTAAAAGATATTATTAAACAGAAATTAATTAATTAATTTTAGTTTATTCAAAACTATTAATTTACAAAATTTAACAGAATAATTAATTAATCGGATTTTAACAACATAAATTATTAAATTTAATCGTTTAAAGTTTTTAAAATTATACCAATCAAAGCAATTGAATTCTTTAATCTCTTATTAAAATAATGATTGAAAGTATGTTCTTGGAGATACTTTCAAAAGAGAGAGATACTCATTATTCCCTCAATTGAACAATTCAATTATTGAATACCACTATGGTAGCTTTTTAGCCCACCGCTCCTTCGTTTTAGGTCGCTTTCCATATAATGCTTTTTCCAAAAACCTATTCTTAAGATTAGATTGATTGTTTAATCTGGTCTAAACCTAATTCAAAGACAAAAGTTGAATCCATCCATCCTAATCCATTTCAATAAGATGCATGGATGTTACTTACATGCAAGTAAGTCCATCCATAAGATGCCATTTTAAGAGTACATTCTTTAAAACAAGAGGAAGAATAAGAAACTTAATTGCATGCATTCACATTCAGAATTATCACCATCACAAGACCATGTGCAAGAAAATCTGCTCTTTTCACATAATTTGATTTGATTCATTAGTTAATTAGCGACAACTACTAAATAAAGCAACTTATATTATCATATATATATGTATAAACTATTGTGATCATAAAGCTAGAGTTGAAAATGAAAAGCAGAGGTTTAGGTGATGTTACTAAGATGTTTCCTTTCCTTAATGGAGGAGACTTGGGAGAAAGCTTGGCATGAAAGAAACTCAACTTTTCCTAAAGCTCTTACTTTTCTTAACATCTTTAATTACTTGCACCTGCTTCATGCAAAGCCTCCAACCTCGTGGATTTTTGGATGGATGGATGAACTATAGGCACCTTGTTTTGCCTTGTGGTACAACTATTCAGGACATGGAATACGACACACGTCTTTCTACTTGTCTATCTACATAAATGAATGAAACGATCCTTTTCAGAAACATGTGAAGTCCCTCAGCCATATGTTGGCTTAGCTGTTAGGGTCTGTGGATATAAGAAAAGAGATATTGAATTTTTGTGTGGCTTGTATGCTTGTGGGCTCATAGATTGCTCAATGATTTGTGTTGTTCTTATTTGTTTTCTTCGTCGCATCATTTTCAAACTATGAAAAATTGGAGTGCGTGTTTACAAGATGTCAATTCTTTAAAGAAATTAATCTTCCAATCAATAATTGTATGAACACATGTCAAAGACCCAACAGTGAACTTAATTGTTGAAGTAAAATAACATTATCGAGTAGTAGTAAATACATTTTATTGATATTAGGAAAAAAGAAATAACAATGTAAAAATTCACTTTATATTAGAATTTACAATAGGCTTACAGACCCACACGAGAAGAAAAGTTAGACCGCATACAATTCTAATTAAGTGAGATTCTATTCTAAAATCAATTGATGATAGATGGAATAGCTTACTAGACTTATATATTAGTTTTACTTCATCTCTTTTTTCAATGTGAAATAAACTCCTACTTCCTATATTTCAACATAACCTTCTCAAGTGTGGATCTAACACGCGACATAATCTTTCATTTCGAGGTGTTAATGACTAATATAAGAGCAACCTAGCTCTGATACTATGTTAGAATTTACAATGGATCCACGAGCTCACACGAGAAGGAAAGTTAGACTATATATAATTCTAAGTGAGGTTCCATCCTAAAATTAATTGGTGATAGGTGGAGTAGCCTACTAGACTTATATATTAGTCTTCTTTCCTTTCTTTCTCCGGTGTGAAACAAACTCTCACTCTTTATATTTTGACACTTTAATTTGTACCTTAAGAACATAAACATAAAATAGATACATCGTAGTAAGACTTTAAAACCTTAAGGTTGTAGAGTTGAATTGAGAATAAGATCATGTGGTGAGTACTATTCCAACAAAGTCCTATGCTTTAACCTTCAAACTCTTTTAGAAAATGTTCTTTTATGTTTCTTTTGACTGGCATTCATTGGGATGATTTTGACTAGTCAACAACTCCCAAAATACATGTCTAGGAAATGTGAGCTAGCCTCCTAAAGAACTAAAGAGTGTGCATCTTTGTTACAAAAATATCTTACTTCAAATAATCGAGAATGAACCAATTGATAAAAAGGAGCCCTTAAGCTAAGAACTTGTGTTGCTCATGACTATAATATAAACTATCAATCATTGCATCATTTAATTTCTTAGATTATATTATTGTCTCCTCATATAAAAATAAATAAACTTTTAATTATAGACAATAATATTATGTCATGTTCAAGTCTTTGAATTTAAAGTTTATTTTTTATTTTTTATGATTTAGAATTTATGGTTTAAAGTTTCGGGTTTAAGAAGTTTTTTAATTATCCCTCCATGACAAATATATACTACAATATAAATCTTGTTGACACATAAAATTCGGAAGGTTTAGTACTATACAGTCTAATCTTTAAATAGTTGAGAGGCTCTTTCTCTCCTATGACAAATATATAATCTCTTATTTTAAAGTATATTTTTTCCAATTTAACTCAAAAAGTTAGATGTCTAATGTATACTTTAAAGGGTACTAAGATACTTTACCAACTTTAGTGAAAAAAAAAGATTAATAACATTACTTACGTGTAAAATTAACATCTCAAAACAAGCCAAAGGTAAGTTGAAAAGGTGACATCTGTCCAGCAATAGTCCTTAATGCCACACTTTGCACCTAACATTACACCTAAACTTTTGAGCCATTACTGAAAAGAAAACGACTAAAAGGAATTAAAAACAACTAATGGTGATTTGTTCTTGTAAGATCTTGCCCTCCATATATGTTCAAGAAGACACAATGACGATCTTTTCTTGCAAGAAACAATAATCACACCTCTTCTTCCTTTCTTTTTTTTAAATAATTTGATGATTCTTAGATTGTTTTGCATTAAACTTGTGTTGATGTTTTTTTAAAGCAATATGGGTCTTCCTCTTAGGTGTAATTTGTACTGAAAGCAATACTAAGTTTTAAACTAGAGTTTTTGGACATTCTGTCACCTAATAATAACTAAAGTATTCCTTTAGTTATTAAGGGGCTCTCTTGGTTTAAGTGAGATCACGGGTTCGAACTGTCCTCATGTATGCAGCTGTTTAAAACTTAGAGCCAGAGCTTTACTTCTTACAAGGGACCTACTCAGCTCGAACGACAATTAATCTGAGTATGGATGACTTAAAGGTGCGTTCCCATAATTGAGACCCTTCTGAAATATCTCGTGAGGAAAAAAAAAAAAAAAGTATTCCTGAAGTAAGCTACATAAATTGTCAGACAAGAAAGTCAATCGCTCGATTGTCATTATTAATCATATTCAAAGCAATTATATCGGCTGAGATGTTCTTTGTCTACCCAAGGTTTGGTCCTTAACGTGGTACTCAGACATCTAGGGACAAGTTCGATTGTACAAGTGAATAACCATAATTGTGTTTAATTCTTAGTAATCAATTATGTATTTACCACCGTTAATTCCACAATTGAAGTTTTTACTATGGGACAAATTAATTAGATTTTTAATATGCATTATACTTGTTTATCTTATTTTGTCCCTTCAATTATTAAATTCTTATATATAAAAATTATTTTTCTTCATCCGAAATGCAAGTTTTAGGTTAAAATTTTTAAAATTAATAAGAATGAATCTGAACAAACTAAGATATTTTCAACAACTTGGAATGTTTTCAACATACAACTTTGCTTGTGACTCTGAATTCAACCATACACGAACAACAGTTAAGAGCCTGAGCATGAAAAGCTTTAAAAACACAAAAGTAAGCAAACCCCATTAAAGAGGAAAAGGGGAAAAGTTGCAAAAGTTGGTTGTATTTTGTAGAAGAGCCAGCTAATAGTGTTTTACTTTAGCTTAATGGAATCACATCAGCACAAAGTAAGTGGAGTTGCTGTGAATACAGTAATTAGAATAACAGAAAAAGGTAATTAAAAAGCTGCTCCTAAGTCCTAATCCTTCTTAATTATAAATTATAATCAAATCTCCTCTCCAATCCTTCTTAAGCAACTTGTTTGATTAATCACAATTTAGAGATTCAAGAGGTACCTTTGTATCATCCCATTGACATTGGTAATTATTCTCAGCATATCAAAGCTCAAATTGGAAAATTAGAAAGATACTTAACAACAAAACTAATTATATAATCTCAAGCACTCAAACATAATTAGGATATTGCTCAAAGACTTTATTTATTTTTTTACTTTCTTTTCATAATTTTCTATTTGAGTACAAAAACACATTAACAAAACATAGGAAACCCTATAAGGATTGGACTAAGACTTACAATTCCATGCAAATTTATGAAGAGGTTTTTTTATTTATAGGTATAAAATATAATTATCAACAATAACAACAACATAAGTAAGATCTTAATTAGTACTAATTAGATAATTAACCACTCATCTTCCTTTGTAGACTCAATTGCCTATAAAACCTCTCAATGAACTCTTCAGCTTTTTTGTCCACAACGCCGTTATCGTCGTCAACATCTCTTATCGGAAATGGCGAGTCCGTTATCCTCAGCTGCCTCACCATAGGGCTCTTTCCGAACCCGGGCAGCACCGGGGAGGCCGCCACCTCCCCCACCTCATGGTTGTTTAACATCTCCAAGGCCAGCTTCACGGCAGTCATGGTAGTCCCATCGTCGTCCTCAGTAGGCGGAGGGTGGAATGCACAAGCAAAGAAGCCGCTTTGGTTGTGATGGCTGCTTCGGCGTTTGTTGCTGATGTTAAACGGGAGGGTGTAAGTGGGCGTGTTGCTGCAGCTGAACTCATACTCGTGGGGTGCGGCGGGGAATGAAACGTGGCGGAGGTGGTCATGGTGGTGGTGGTGGTGGTGGAACATTAGGTTTCCGATGGCTTTGGTGGCGATTTTGTTGCCACGTTTAAGCATCACGTTGAGGTCTACAAAGAGCTTGCTCTTGGAGATGCCCTTTCGTACCATGAAGAGTATAACACGTACCATTCTCCATACCCTTTTAGCTATAACTGGCAGATTTCTCTCCATTTTCTCTGTACTATCACCTTGTGACATGTATATATATGTGTGTGTTTGTATATATATATACTCTTCTCTTGTTTTGAGGTTGATTTGAGAGAGTGAGAGAGAGGGGAGATATGGGTTTTGCTTAATGTGTTGAGATATTAAGCAACTTGAGGAATGAACGAGAAGAAGAGAGGGAGGAGAGGTGTATATAAAGAGCAAGGGTGTGTGCGTGCAAGGCGGCAATGGAAAAAGTAGGTTTTGAGTACTTTTTTTGATGTGACTGCAACATACTATGGGTGCATGGATCTTTTAGTCTTTTTATTTATTTTATATTGGGAGCCACCATCTTTTTTAGTGACTTGTTTGTACTTTGTTGTGATGATTAATAATTTAGGGAACGTTAATCTTTTTTATATAGATAAATTCATATTAGTTGGATTGTCCCCATATGTTAAACCTAGATTAAGGTTTTAAAAGTTTAACATTATAAAATTAGTTAAATATAGAATAAAATTAAAAATTTTAAAAATTATCCCTTTCTATCAAAAAATTTAAAGTTTAATTAAAAACTGTTAAATAAAAATTAATCTGTTTATTTTAGCTTATAAAAACTTATTAGTTTATAAAAATTAGTCGTTTAATTAATAAACAAATCAATTTTTAATAACAACGGTTATTAAGCTAAATCAAATCAAAAAGTTAAAAAATGAATTAAAAAGTTAACTGATTTAAAATTTTTACTGAACTAATCGAATCAATTTAAATTTTAAAATATTGTTCTCTAGGGTTCAATACTATAATGAACTAAGTTCAAGTTTGATTACTTCATTTTGGGCCTCTTTGCAATGGAAACATGTTAAAAGATGATGCTTGATAAGCCCAATGAGTAAGTGGAGAAAGATATGGTATTGGGGACAAAGAAACATTCCAAAGAGCATATATGGCTATGGATGTTAAGGAGTTGTATTAAGCTTATGGATCTAAAGATGAAAGTAATCTGAAGTACTAATTGGGCTACACAACCTTCACTCAACATAAGTGTGTCTTGATCTTAATTACTAAAAAAAATAAAGAAATTAGGGTTCTAATGCAAATATTGGAGTGAAAAATAGAAACTATTGCCTAAACAATTATCAATATTATATTTAAGGTTTCAAATTGGAGGTGAATTGTAATGCAATAATTGTAGTAATTATAGATAATGCATATACTATTACTAATAATGCAAATATAATTAAGATGATAGTTTAAATTAGAATTATGATAGATAAAAAATATAATCGTAATTTAAGATATTGTTTATAATTATAAATTGAGCATTTAAATTTTAATAAAAGTTTAATTAACACGTCTTTAACTCTATAATTAAACACCATGTTTTAAACACAAATTAATTAATAAATAGTAATTATCAAGCATTTTAAGCTTCTACAATGGGATAGTTAAGCCTTTTTTGTTTCTTTTTTAATTTAAATTTCTGTTTTTATCTTTATATTCAATAAATAAATTCTTTTTGTATGAGTTTCTAATTTTAGTTTTAGTTTTTTTCAATTTTCATATTTTATGAAAATAATAATAAAAAACTTAATTTACTCTCTTATGTTCATTTTTGTCTGAATTTGATTTACTATTAATTTAATGTATATTATTTACTTATTTAATACCATTTATTACTAACAAATTAATTACTTAATTTAAATTTTATAATTGTTTCATATTTTATTTTTAATAAATATATTAAAAATTAAAAATTAAAAATTAAAAAAAAAAGATTTTACTGAAAAGTGACACTCCATTGAAGCATTATCTTCTTAGTTACCGGTGAGTGGCGCCATCTTGTATCTGAACCCTACGTTAAAAGAAGCATTACAACCATAAGATATGGGAGGCTGGCAGCTTTTTACATGTAACTGTCTGAGAGAAGAACTAAAGTGGTGGAGAAGAAAGAGATGGGGAGAAGCCATTTCCAAGTGTAACGTATAAAGAAGTGAGATGAGTGTGTTTCCATGTACAAAAAGGGTTCGTAGGTTGCTTAGTTACAAAGCGAGACAGTGACGAACACCCTCACGCCAATGCATAAAAAAATAAAAAAATACAACAAAAACCATCAAATGGCTCATTTTTCAAAGTCTTGTAAGTGTCTTCTTCTGGACCCTATTATAATTTCCCCTTTCTTAAGCTCCTCATGCTTTGTCCTCTTGTCTCCTCCTCCTCCTCCTCCTCTCTATCTCTGAAACCCACTTCTATATTCTATTTCTACCAACCATGTCGTGTTATTACAATATCCTTAAAAAGATGTAGGGTATGTCACGTGCATGTCACCTTGTTTGCATGCCGTGGCTTGGTATGTCGAACCAAATTATTACTCCAACATCGACATGCAAGATCAAGAAACATGATAAGGTGTTGCTATCTTAAGAGGCACTCTTCAGTCACTAACCCTCACATAAGTTTGGAAATGGCGGTAGCTAGTGGAAGAGTTAGGAGAACCAAAGCTTCACCATCCATTATATATCCACAGAGTTTTTGTTTTTGTTTTTTAATTTTTGAGAAGTGAGAATTTTGTAGTGGTTATTTCTTAAAGGGTAAAACAAAGCTTCACCATCCATGGAGTATAGCTGTTTAGATATTTATTTATAGATTTATTGTAATTTTATTTATTACTTTTCAACATGCATCACTCATTTATTATCTCATTTTCATGTGAGTTTACTGGAAATAACCTCTATATTATGTAGGAGTAAGGTTGCATACTATCAGACTTCTCCAAATTTTACTTAGTTGCGAAATTTCAGACTGGGAGTAATGATGATGATGATCTTATAATTTTAGTTTATAATCCGTCAACTTTTATTACAAATCTTAATTGCAAATTTTAAAATGACATCATTTTGCATGTAACGCATGCATAATGTCACATATAAAAAACGTCATTATAAAATCTACTATTAGAATTTTTAACAGAAATTAATGGTCAACAATTTTTAAAAGTTAAAAGTATGTTGATAATTATTCGTTAAACCAAAGGCTCCAATAAATTTAACATTTTTTTAAACATACACATAAAATTATATAATAATTTATTAATCATGTATTTTAAATAAATCATTTTTTTTAATCTTAAGAACTTGAAATTGAAACATTTTAAATTGTCTTCTAGTATCAAATTGACCACTAATGGAGTATTTATCATGATACCTCTTAAGGTAGGAAATGTTACCACTAAAGAAACAAAGCTTAAGTGCAGCTGAAATGGGATAGAATTATAACATCAAAATGCTAGTGAAAATGAGATATATATAAACATGGGAGTGATGCTTTACTTGAATAGGTTACAATCGAATGAGCATGAAAATGAAGTGGCCATGAGAGTAAATTCTGTTTCCTAGTTTTGAGGATTCACCCATTTCTGGGCTCACAACATTTGTGAACCTTTCAAAGATTCCAAACCACTTGAATGATTAGAGATCAATGAACAGGGCAATTTGAAGAGGCTTCTTGGGTATGAATGTTACGAGGATATGATATGTTGTCATGTTCTCCAAAGAAATTTATGAAAATGAAGGTCCACTTCTATTGAAAATACTGATTATGTTCATGGAAAGGAAAGCTACCCAGAGTGATTCTTTCCTCAGGTATGATTTAATGAGATTCTATCATATATCCTAACATCATCTACTGCCAGAAGGGAGAGATCATTAGTTTCTGTTTTTCTTTTTTTTTTCTCTATCACTACTTGAGTAGACCAAATCTAGATGTTAATGTGTGGACCAGTTCATGGTACAAAGATTTCAACACAAAATCATGGCCTTGCCATAATTGTATACAAAGGTAAAACTTGAACTTCCTGTAATACTGCCTCTTTCATTTATTCATGTCCTTTATTTCAAATCTCAATTCATTATATATAATTATGGATATAATGATTTTTTTTTCTTTTCAAAGTAAGCGGTCCAATCGGTAGAGCTACTTTGTTTACTAATTTATGATATTAAATTCAAGTTGCAATTCATAAATATCTCTTATTCTAACCACTCAGGACACGATGAGTCAACAATAAAAGCATTGTTTTGACTTATAAACTTTAATTAATTTGAATTTGTTGATTTATCCATAAATTTAAAATAATCTTATAAATTATTGTATATATTTTAAATTTTTTTAGAATGCGTTAAAATAATAACATCATTTAAAAATAGTGTGTGGGCTAAGTATATAACACTCTTAAAATATTAAAAATATATTAGGCATTAAAATTAGTTTTATTTTACATTAAAAATGAATAATTTATCATCAAAAAGTGAGGTGGTGACAATAACTAACAATTTTATTGATTATATGTTTAATTTTATCCTTAGCTTATTTATTTATTTTTATAATTTTTTTTACCATAACCTATATATATTATACAATAACAACCACAATAACATTCAATATGAATCTGATTTGAAAGTAAGATCTAAGAAGCTCTAACAGTACGTAATCTTATCCTTAATTGATGAAGAGACTGTTTTTAAATAACTCGTAAGAAAATAATAAAAATTAAAATGTAATAATAATAATTGTATATTTTTATTTATATATTTTATATTATCACTATTTTATATCATATAAACAACTCTATATTATTGTTGTTGTAAATGCTCATTAACTATTTAAAAAAAAAATATAATTTTAATTATCTAAAAGTATTCAACATGTTTAAAAAAAAAAGTCATGGAAAATGTAATGATGTGTCTGAACCCTGATTTTGTGGTTTTAGACTAGGCCAAACATAATAGCTGCTCCCACCACCATTACATCACACACCCACCATAAATTTAGCAGAGTATCAAAAATTACAACATGACATGACACATGTCATGTCTTGTGTCATGTCATGTCATGTCATGTTAATATAAATAAATAATTTAAATAACTGACAATCTCCATACTTCTAATTATGCAGGTCTGAATTTACTGACGATGACGTGGCCTTTTTTCTTAATTTTATTAAATTTAATATATTGTAATTATATTATTATTATTGTATATTTTAAAAAAAAGAGATTTTGAAAAACAAAACCGAGGACGCGTGCAAGAAAACCCATCATAGTGTCCTTTTTCTGTCCCACGCAAGCCTGTCTGAGTCTCTCTCTTTTTTATTTTATTTAGTATTTTATTATAAGCTTTTCTTTTTTTAATTTTTATTTAACCCAATTGCCTCGCGGTCACTTTCAAAATGTTACTTTGACAAAATTGCCATCTCACCGGTCCAAGTAAAATGCTCTTAGGGATACATATTTAAAAAAAAAACAAAAGTCCAAGTTGGTGCATTTCGTTAAAAAAATAAAAATAAAAGGTCATTAAATTAAAGACTTCCAAAATAAAAATATTCTTAATTATCAGTTAAAATTTCACTAAAATGCGAAATTTGAAAAGATGTAATACACAACCTTAATCTCATATGTCGATGTTATATGTAATAATTAGATAAAAAGTTGGATTCATTTGACCTAATTTTTTAGGTAAAATTATCATTTTATTATATTTAAACACCAATATATTTAAAATAATGAATTAATGTTATACGAGAGATTCGATTTAATTATTATTTTAAATTAAGAATTAAAGAATTTGTAAATTCGAAAGTCAAAAATAAAAAATTTAAAGATTAGTTAATCATTTCAATTATAAGTTATAAATTGACATTGATATGAACTAGTTTCAATGAAATTAACGGATCAAATTTAGATTGGATTGATTTTAAAGTTAAATTTAAATTAGGGTATCGGATAAAAAACTCAGATTAAATGAACTAAATATCCCTAACATTAACTCTTCTATCTGTAATAATATTATAACTATAATTATATTAAAATAAACCTAAAATAGAGAATTCTAACCGATATATTAATATTAAAATTAGACAAATTAAGTTTTTAGTTGAATTTGAATTTAGAAGTTACGATCAAAATTTAAGTTAAATAAATCGAACCCTCTTTTTAAAATAATATTATTTTAATTTAAGTTTTCAACCTTCTATAATGACTTCATTGACTCACTAAATTGCATGTGAAACAATTAATTAACCCTAAAAATCAAAATTATAAAATATAAGGAAGTTAATTTCATTGTCTCTTTATCATCATATCCAATCTGAAGTTCTACACTAAAGCGGCATACGGGAAGGTTAATTAATCCTATCCCCAAGGTTAATTAATCCCATCCCCAAAAAGTTAAAACTATTGATTAACTTTAAACTATTGATTAACCACTTGACATGACATCCTAACTCAAGAAAACAACCAGAAGGCTATTTCGGTCATTTCGATTAAGAGAGAGAAAATAGTGAGTAAAAATTATTACCGTGACAAGAAAGAGACCCTCCCACTTCCTTCCACAGTAGAAGAAACAACAGAGACCTCTCACTCCGCCTCTAATCTCTATCTCACCTCTCCGTCTCTGAACCTGAAAGTGACAATCCAATTACAAGCTTACACGAAGTGCTCTTTGGAAACATTTGTTATTACAAGAACGTTGAAGAAAAATTGAGAAAACAACCATATTTATAAGTACTTGCTCTGTTTCACTTTCCACTTTCTACTCTTTCTTTTGTCCTCTCTAGCTCTCTTCCGCCGTTTACTTCCTGGTTGAAATTTGTGAAAATCCCACTACTGCTTTACTTCAACCTGTCCTCGTAGAGACTGCAGAGCCTCTGTTTTTGACCCGTAATGAAGCCATTTCGCTATTGTTTCTTCGCTTTTTATGGGTCTTGGAGGCTGTAGGTATGTTTTGAGGATCGGGAGTTGCTGTTTAGGACGGTTGGATCGGAGGGTTGGTGACTTTTTTCAAAAGGGATCTCGTGAAATGAAGGAATATAGTGGAATCTGGTGTTGAGTTGTTGAGTCGGGGAGGAGCGAGTTGTGGCACGAGAAGTTTGAGTTTTTATTTTTTTTTGCGTGCTTTTTCGTTTTTGGTGTTTTTTTCTTTGTTTAATATACAGATAGTTGGGTGTGAAGCTCTGTTCTCGAAAGATTTATGCTTTTCTTGTGTTTGGTGGCTGTCTGGTAGTGGACAAAAACGAGGATAACGATGTCTCCAATCTGGATATCGCTGTCCTTTGTGGGTTTATCTTCGTCCTTGCATTTCACAATCGTACCTTAACCAACAGGAAAGTTTAAGGGTTTATATTTGTGTCTATCTCCAAGGCTTTCAGGTTCTACAAAGCCCGTGAAGTTGTGATAAGAACAAGAGGTGCTGTAATTCTGTGGGAGGAAAAAATATAATTTCTGTTCTTCGGCTTTCTGTGTTTGCAGTGCCTTGGAATTGAAAAGGCAGCTACTTTGTTCGGGCTTGATCTCTTGTGGGTATTCGCCGTTGGTGGTTGGGATTTGGAAACCAACAACAGTCTCTGAAATTTAAATTAGTGAGTTTGAGGAAGAGAAGCTACTTGGTTTAATCGACCGATGTGAAGTATCTGCTGGAGTTTTACGGATGCATCCTTTGGTTGGACACGGCTTTCTAAAAATGCTTACTTGTACTGGTTTTTGAAGAGAGAAGGGCCACTTTGGGTTTTGTGGGTCAAAAATATTCAGGGGATTGAAGGGTTTTGACGTGAATAAGTGATAAAGATCCGAACTTTAGGTTTCTGGTTGCACTTTCTGAAGATTTGAGTAGTGAATTTGAAGCTGAAGATGGCAATGTCCTGCAAGGATGGTAAGCAGCTAGCGAGCTTGGACAATGGCAAGTATGTCCGGTACACACCTGAGCAGGTCGAAGCTTTGGAGAGGCTTTATCATGAGTGCCCCAAACCCAGCTCAATTCGTCGCCAACAGCTCATTAGAGAATGCCCTATTCTTTCCAACATCGAGCCCAAACAGATCAAAGTTTGGTTCCAGAATCGAAGGTAAATCAGTTAATTTGACAGTCAAGACATCACTTTTTCGAGGGTTTTTAATAGGTTTTTGAAGAACTAGGAAACAAACGCTTCTGGATCTTTAGAGCTTCATGTTTTGGCGGGGATAGTTCCGTTATGCGGGTTAATTACTTCAGACCATATTTGGCAGGATTATTAAAAAATTAAATATCGATTAAAGTTTTAATCTTTGAAGGCCGATACAAGTGTATGTAAAGCTGGCATAGTGGCATCTATGGAAGCATTCTTCATTGTTTATGGTGGTGGGCCGGTGGCTGCTCCGTTCACTGATCAAGTAGGAATTCTCATCATAAATTCTTGTGCTGACTTCGCAGGTGTAGGGAGAAACAGAGGAAAGAGGCATCACGGCTCCAAGCTGTGAATAGGAAGCTGACGGCAATGAACAAGCTTCTTATGGAAGAGAATGATAGGTTGCAGAAGCAAGTGTCGCAGCTGGTGTATGAGAACGGCTACTTCCGCCGGCAGACTCAAAATGTGGGAGATTAAGAGTCTAAGACTTCTTTCTTTGCAAATGATTGTCATTAATTCGCGGTTTGGTAGTGAGAAATTCTGTCTAATGGTTAAATAAGGAACAGATTTCAACTATTGGAATATGCTTGGGAGCCCAAATTTTCTCATCAGACTTTATGATCTTTCGCTATTTTAGTAAATTGTATGGAGTTTGAGATATAAGGCTTATTTTACTATTTCTCTTGGCAGACAACACTTGCAACCAAAGACACAAGCTGTGAATCGGTGGTGACGAGTGGTCAACACCATTTGACACCTCAGCATCCCCCAAGGGATGCTAGTCCTGCAGGGTTAGTGAGGATGTTGTCGTTGGGTCATTTTCTGTTATCATGTTTCGTGAGCACTTGTTTGTTTTATGTGGAATTTTGCGTTTAATGCTTTGTATTGCTTTTCTAGACTTTTGTCCATTGCAGAAGAGACTTTAACAGAGTTTCTTTCGAAGGCAACTGGAACTGCTGTAGAGTGGGTCCAAATGCCTGGAATGAAGGTATTTCTGTTTTTATTCTCTGTGGTCCTTTTCAGTGTCATATAATTCTGGGTTTACTACTACTTTTTTCTCAAGAATGAAGAAGTTACCAAACTTGATGACTAAGCATAAGTTTTAATTTTATAATACCTCTTTCTCATCTTAATTCAGGCTCTACGACATCTACGACAGATTGCACAGGAGATTTCTCAAGCCAACGTAACCAACTGGGGCCGTCGGCCTGCTGCTCTGCGAGCATTGAGTCAGAGATTGAGCAAGTCTGTTCCCAATTTGATAATTTGTGATCAAGTCTATTCCCCCTCTATATTCTATTTAGAATTGCATTCCGTGTATGACGAGTTATGATCTTCGCAGTGGTTTTAATGAAGCTCTTAATGGGTTTACTGATGAGGGATGGTCAATGATGGGAAATGATGGCATGGATGATGTTACCGTCCTTGTGAACTCATCACCTGACAAATTAATGGGTTCAAATCTTTCCTTCACTAATGGATTTGTTTCTGTCAGCAATGGCATCTTGTGTGCTAAGGCATCCATGCTTCTACAGGTTAGCATTCCAGGACCAGTTCTCTTCCATAAACTTTTATTGAATGACTTTCGAAACGTTAGTTACTTTATGTTTCAGTAATTGGTATGGAGGATATTTTGTTTAATTCATTTTACTTCACTGTTTGAAACTATAATGCTCCTTTACTCAACAGTTAAGTTTCTTTTACAGACAATTGCACATGTTTAAGTGGTTGATAATATTTTATCTGTAGTATGTCCTGCATAGTTCACTTTTAGGTCTTAAACTAGTTTGAAATCTTCATTTTTTTTATCTTACCTTTGCTTCCACTGGCCTAATGTTTAGCATTTCCTCTTTTTTCTTTAATGGACCTTTCTTCTTCAGAATGTTCCTCCTGCAATTCTCCTTAGATTCTTGCGAGAACATAGATCAGAATGGGCAGATAACAGCATTGATGCATATTCAGCTGCAGCAATGAAGGTTGGCCCTTGTAGCTTAGCAGGATCTCGAGTTGGAAGTTTTGGAGGTCAAGTTATACTCCCTCTGGCTCACACTATTGAGCATGAAGAGGTGAGTGTGTGTCTAATATTCTGTATCTGTTGAACATGGTCCAGCATTGTAAAAATCATTTGGTTGTTTTTCTTGTCTTTTATTTTCATTTGATACATTATTTTTGTTTCAGTTCTTGGAAGTCATTAAATTGGAAGGTGTTAGTCATTCTCCCGAAGATGCAATGATGCCTAGAGACATGTTTCTTTTGCAAGTAAGTATTGTTGGTTTACATTGCTTCTCTTGCTAGCACTAGCCCCTTCTTATCCATATAGGTTGTAGCCACACAACTTATTTTGTGTCCATTATGCACTTTAGGAAAAGCTGTTGGATCTTATGTCTTGGCTGTGACTACTGAACCAAATAATATGTGAAATGAAACAAAGAAATGGAATAAACTACATTGTTGATTTTTCTTTCTATGTTCCTCATATACCCCTTTTTCAGAGTCATTTTGGAATAGAATTATGGAGCCTGACTTGCTCAAGTAAACATAACATATACTATTATAAGTAAAAGTGCTTTCTGATTTATTTCTGCTCTCATCTCTTTGGTCAATAATGTAATGACCTTCAATTCTTTTGAAAGTTGAATTTTACTATTTTTCTTGTTCTCGTACAAAATTTTCATTAATATGCTGGATTGCCATTTTGGTGTCTTGATATATGCTCTCTAGCCTTACTTAGCTACTTTTAGTTATTGTCATGATTACATGTTCTTCAGTAGCTTTTGTTGTGGAAGTAATACTCGCGATGGCTTGTGCTTCTGGAAGCACTAGTGATCATTTTATCAACTTCCTCCTCCTCGTGTTAAGTTTTCCTTTTTTTTTTTTAATCTTCTTATGTTGACAGCTTTGTAGTGGAATGGATGAAAATGCTATTGGGACATGTGCCGAACTTATATTTGCTCCAATTGATGCATCTTTCGCTGATGATGCTCCTCTTCTGCCTTCTGGTTTTCGCATCATTCCCCTTGATTCTGGCAAGGTTAGCTGTTCTATCTACCTGAGTGCATCTTGCATAATCATTCTTATGCGTTCCTCTCTGAAAATTTCAAAATGATGCAGGAGACATCCAGTCCTAATCGCACTCTAGACCTTGCTTCTGCACTTGACATTGGACCTGCTGGAAGCAAAACCTCCAGTGATTATCCCACAAATTCTAGTTGTATGAGATCTGTGATGACAATTGCATTTGAATTTGCTTTCGAGAGTCATATGCAAGAACATGTAGCATCAATGGCCCGACAATATGTTCGTAGCATTATTTCTTCGGTGCAGAGGGTGGCATTAGCTCTTTCTCCTTCCCATTTAGGTTCACATGCTGGCCTTCGATCGCCACTTGGTACTCCCGAGGCACAGACACTAGCTCGTTGGATCTGCCAGAGTTATAGGTATAATGTGATATCAGTTGCCATAATTTTCTGTGGAGGAAAGTTCACCTGTGGTTTCCACTTACGGACTTGACACATATGCATTACGTTAAGTTTCAGTGATTTCCCTACCAATTTATAAAATTAAACGTATTCATTTTGAGAAATTTATACTGCACATATGACTACCAGGGATCTTTTTCCTTGACCACCATTGATGTATGTTGGTTGTTGCATAATTTTTTAGGAGGATGATCTTATCTCAATATGAAAGCACCACCCTAGAAAGTGACAATGAAAGAAGAATAAACTCTTTGGAGCTGATCTCATGTTTCATCATTTAAAGAATAAACTCTCTGGAGTTGATGTCATGTTTCATCATTTAAACAATTCTTCTGTTATGAACCATTACATGTTTGTGATTTTGCAGGTGCTACTTGGGTGTTGAGCTACTCAAAGGTGACGGTAAAGGGAGTGAGTCCATACTCAAAACACTCTGGCATCATTCAGACGCTATCATGTGCTGCTCCCTGAAGGTGCTGATGACCACTATGTTACTCACCTGTTGTCAGTTTATGATCCTGTGATGTCATTTCCCTCACTGGACTTTTAAATGCTATATTGTATTATTTCTCTTGTTATTATTAGACATTTTATTATGTTTCAATTTTATGTTAAATATAAAATCATTGACATACTATCTGATCTCCAAAGGTGTATTTCATTTTAATTTATCTTGAAACTCTGTGATCAATGCAGCAAGTGCCAGTTTTCACTTTTGCAAACCAAGCAGGACTTGACATGCTCGAAACAACCTTGGTTGCATTGCAAGATATAACTTTGGAAAAGATCTTTGATGATCATGGGAGAAAGACGCTTTGCTCAGAGTTCCCACAGATTATGCAACAGGTTTGAATCTCATTTTTGATCCTTGTCGCTAAGTGACCTAAGAAATGCTTTGTAGTCGAGTTTATGTTTTGAGGTAGTATTGGTCGAAGGATCAATGATAATAGACATTACAAATGCATGATGGTTACATGTGTGGTACTCTTCCTGAAAGTGGGTATCTTTTGCTGCCAGGGTTTTGCCTGTCTTCAGGGTGGTATTTGCTTGTCGAGCATGGGTAGACCAGTCTTGTACGAGAGAGCAGTGGCCTGGAAAGTGTTGAATGAAGAAGAAAATGCACATTGCATCTGCTTTATGTTTATAAACTGGTCTTTTGTCTGAGATTTGGATCCAGAATCCAAATGATCTGAAAGATGTTGAGAGAAACCTCTATAACTCTCTTCCCCTGTTGGCTTTTGTTTATTTAGACCTGGTAGAACAAGTCTGCTTGCTATTTTGCTTTATCCTGAACAGCCCTTTGGTGTGTGATCTTTAGTTCCAATGAAATGACTGGTGGACCTAATATTATGATGAAATGTAATGGAATAGATCAGTGGCCATTGCATTGCATTTTCATTCTTTCTTGTTCAGTATATATGATCTAATACTATCCAGATGCGAAAACTTGCTGATCGGACTCCAAATCTGAACCTCAAAAATTTTTCAAACTTGATTAAATCGACCGTTGCTCGTTGACTTAAGATATGAACGTAGATGGAGCTTTGTGAAACATTGCAACTTCTTATCCAACTCTGTGGTTATCATTTATCAGTCCAAAACAAAACCCTACCCAGGTTTTGGAGGAGGATGAGGGTAGGTGAATGACCTGCAAAAGCATAACTCTGCAATGGGATTTTGGGATCAGACTAAAAAGTCTTATTGGTTAGAACCCCTTTTTGGACTACATCATTTGAGCGATTGAGATCACTCGTGTGTAATGGCAGGATTGCAACCTGAAGTCCTTCCAGTACCACCCTTACTTACAGGACTTATAGATTTGTTCATTCTTGAGCTTTTCTTCAAGATCTCATGGCTTCAGCTTGTAAGAACTATACAGACCCGAGTAAGAGAGCTGGGGAGATGATATCTATGGCAGTTCTCTTCTGATGGTGCTTCTCAACAGTGAGTCTGTGTTAGCAATCAATGCAAAGCGTGAAATAGTCATGAACTTGCTAGTTATTTCAGGAAGGAATGATCAGAGTGTTGAATTAAACCAAGTTGGTTAGGTCGTTTATCTATTGGCTATATTGGTGTTGGTGTTTACATGCAATTAAGTCTTTATTTTTTTGTTGTTGTGTTCATATAAGTGGAGTTATGACACTGACGTTTTTGGTTTGATCAATTACAAGTTTGATTTGTGGTTATTAAATTTTATATATTTGGTATCAGAGCTAGAAGATCCTGAATGGTTGCAATCACGTAGTACATTTTGCATTCCATCATCGAATTTAACGGGAAGAATAATTTTCAAGTGTGGACAGTTCAGATGTGATTCTTTCTAAAAACTTTTGGTGTTTGGTAGATTGTTGAGCATGGAGTTCTTGAACTTGAACATGCAAATATTGAAAATTTGACAGAGGCACAAAGGTGAAATATGACATGTGCTCGCAACAAAGATGATCATGCTACTCACCATATTTTTCAAAGTGTTGAATTATCTGCGTTTTAGAAAATTATTAATGTAAAGTCGTCAAAAGAGGTTTCGGACACTTTACTTCAATCCTACCAAGATAATATTGAACAAAACCTTGATACATCTGATGTTGAGTGTTATAAGTGCAAAAAGTAAAGACCAGAAAATAGAGATTGTCATGTGAAAGTTTTGGGAGGGGATCCTCTGTCCCCCCTACCCTGTCCCCCTTTATCTGAGCCATTTATTTTGGTGGGTCCCACGTGAATGGATGACTCAGATGGAGGGGGACATGATAGGGACAGGATAGGGGGGCCAGAGGATCTGACCTCGAAAGTTTTAGAAAATGGTGGTGATAATATAGAAATTTTGTTGATTGCCAGTTTGGATAGTGGGGGCGAATATAACAATCAGTGGTTGTTGGATACATGGTATTGTAATTATCTTAGTGGAAATAAATCTTTGTTTTCTGATTTTGATGATTTGTTTCTTTGAGATGCTCGGTATAATCCGATTTATGGGAAAGGCGAGATTAGAATCAAATTGGAGAACAATAGACTTAATTACATTTCAGACAGTATTTTACTGTCTGAATATTAGTCAAAATAGTTTGAGTGTGCAGAGAAACATTATGACTTACACTTCAACAAGCATGGATGCATTATTTATGATGCAGAGCATTGGATGATAGCAAATATACACATGTTAAGAAATCATTTGTTCCCTTTGCAAATTAATTATGAGAGATCTTCCTGCCATGTTTCTGTATTTGGTGATGATAATTGATTATGGCATATGTAACTTGAGCATTTGAATTTTGAAAGTCTTGATTTTTCTTTCTAAAAAAAATGGGTATTTGGCTTACCAACTATTATTGTTCTTGAAAAAGTCTGTGAGACGTGTTTTGGGAAAGAAACATATGGAAGCTTTTCTCAATGACAAATCCTGGAGAGCAAGTAGACCATTTGAACTTGTTCATTTAGATTTGTGCTCTGTAGAGGTTCCTTTTAATGGTGGTAGCAGGTATTTTATTACTTTTATTGATAACTACAGTAGAAAGGCCTGAGTTAATTTTTTGAAGCATAAATATGAAATATGTGACACTTTTAAGAGTTTTGTGGCTTATGTTGAAAAACAAAGTGAGTGTATTCTTAAAGTTTTAAGAACTGATAGGGGTGTTGAATATACTGTTTGTGATGATTTTCTGTTCAAATATGGACTTAAGCATCGGCTAATTGTTAGATACATTCCTCAACAAAATGGGGTGATGGAAAGGAATAGAATTGTTATGGATATCATGAGATGCATGTTGCATAGTAAAAATTTGCCTAAAAGTTTTTGGGCAAAAGTAGTTGCTTGTGTTGTGTATGTTTTGAACCGATTTCCCTGTTAGGAGTGTTTATGACAAAACTCTACAAAAACCTTAAACTTGTAGAAAGCCCAATTATATTGGGCATCTCAAGGTGTTTGGTTGTATTGCTTATGCACATATGCTTGATGAGTTGAGGAAGAAGCTGGATGACAAAGCAAAAAAATGTATTTTCATTGGCTAAAGTTATGAGACGAAAGGTTACAAGTTATACAATCTAGAGACTAAGAAGATTGTTGTTAGCAAGGATGTCACTTTTGATGAAGATGGTATCTGAGATTTGTTAAGTGAAAAAAAGTCTACTATCAAGTCCTCCAATTGCGATTAGAAGAGTTAATGATGATCCTGAGATGGAGCCAATTCCTGCAGAGACTTCTAGTCGTCCACAAAGACAGTGACTCATGCCTACTCATCTGCAGGATTATGTTGTTGGCATTGCTTATGATTCTTTTGATGATAGTGATGATACTGTTCATTATGCCATATTTGTATATTGTGATCTTTTGTCATTTGGAGATGTTGCTCATGGTGATCGTCGGGTGAAAGCCGTGGATGATGAGATTTATGCTATTGAAAAGAATAGTACATGGAAGCTCAGTATACTTCCCAAAAAAAAGAAACCAATTGGTATTAAATGAGTATACAAAACAAAGTACAAACTCAATGGAGACGTGGATCACTTTAAAGCTCACTTGGTAGCTAAAGGTTACAAGTAAAAGCAAGGTATTGATTATTTTGAGATGTTTGCTCCTGTTGCTAGAATTGATACTGTGAAAATGTTACTTTCACTTGCTACCCAAAATAGTTGGAAAATATTCCAAATAAATGTCAAGTCTACATTTTTTAATGATGTTATTGAGGACTAGGTGTATGTTGAATAACCTTCGGGTTATATTAAAAAGGGGTGTTGACTGGAATTATTAGATTGGATTATCTCTGTGTATATAATATCTATAGTGATCTCTTCCTATAATTGAGAGATCTATCCCGATAATTGGGAGATTTGATAGTTAGGATTTTCCTTAACTTTTGCTAGGTTTTGTGTATATATATCATAGAAATCTTATGTACAAAATATGAAGTTCAATATAGTTTTCTTCACTGTTTCTTCAAAGGGGAAGAAAACAAGGTTTATAGGTTGAAAAAGGCTTTGCATGGATTAAAACAAACGCCTAAGGCATGGTATACTCGCATTGGTTCTTATTTTGTTAATCATCACTTTTAGAGATGTCCTTATGAGCATACTTTGTATATCAAATCTAATCCAAAGGGTGATCTTTGAAGAGAAGGTATGAATTTCTTCTATTTCATTCCTCAACAATGTATGTACAGACGATATCTATTTATACTAGAAGAAAGAAAACAAAGTCTATTTCTATTGGCTATATTTTCTGCTATGTGGTTTACTGTACCCGTAACCATATTTACAACTGTGACAGTGAAATGAAAACGACGCAAAAGAATAAAGGACACAACGCAGAAGAGGTGCGTGGCGTGTCTCTGAGCTGGGTGAAACGTTGTGATGAGCTGCCCATGCGCAGAGGAAGCAAAGAACATATGGCAGGTTGTGGCAGGTTGTGCAGTGTAAAAGAGGAGCTTTTGGATAGGTCTGTGGGTCTGTGTTTTTATGAATCAGTAACCCATCCGGCCCATAAGATAACAACACCATGAGGTGAACAGGCCCGGTCTTCCAACACCAAAACTATCGAGACTTTAACACCTCCCTTTCAAGTCAGAGACCCGGAGAAACGCATGGATCTGAACTTGGAGATTAGGGCTCCGAAGATTTGCGCGGGGAGAGGTTTTGTGAGGAGATCGGCCAGTTGTTGTTGGCTGCGAATGTGTCGGAGATCCAGAAATTCCTCGTTTACGGCGTCGCATACCAGATGGAGGTCGATTTCCAGATGTTTCGTCCTTTCGTGGAAGATGGGGTTGCGCGATATATGGATCGCCGCCTGATTATCGCAAAACAAAGGTATGGGTTTCACGACTTTTACCTGAAAATATCCTAATAAGTGGACGAACCATCTTAGTTCACATGTCGTCGAAGTGATACTGCGGTACTCAGCTTCTACTGACGATCTGCTTACGGTTGTTTGTTTCTTTGTCTTCCAGGAGATAGGTGAGTCGCCGAGGAACACACAGAACCCTGTTAAAGAGCGCCTGCTGTAGACACAACTGGCCCAGTCCAAATCCGAGTAAGCGGTGAGTGCTAGGGTTGGGGATGTTGCGTACATTAGACCCTGATGTTGTGTTCCTTTTAGGTATTTTAAAACATGTTTTACTGCTTTCCAGTGTGGCTCCCTTGGTGTCTTCATGAACTGACTCAATTGTTGTGTGATATAGGCAAGGTCGGGTCTGGTGAAATTCAGGTACTGTAATCGACCCACAATTCTTCTGTATCGCTCAGGATCTTTGAGGGGTTTGCCTTCGTCAATGTTAAGCTTACTGCCTGGGGCTATAGGTGTCGTGTATAGTTTAGAGTCTAGTAGATCTGTTTCTTGTAAAATATCCCTCACGTACTTGCTTTGACTGAGTATTGTGCCCTCTTCGGACATTGCTATTTCAACCCCTAGGAAGTACTTAGCGTATCCCAAATCCTTGAT